>RYZW01000196.1:0-70821 GCA_004367215.1 Colletotrichum trifolii | reverse complement strand
GTTAATACGGGGCAAGTATACTAGTTATAGCTATAAGGGGTTTAGCCCTAGATTAACTAGGGGCTAGCTATAGTAGTTAGTAAGGGGGGTAAGAAGGCTAAAGTTGTATTTTAGGGGGTAATATATCTACTAATAGTCGTAGTAGAGAGCGAGCTATCGGCCCCTCCTATTTATATATATTATAATACTAAAGATTATTTTATTATAGAATATAAGCTATCATTTACCTACTTACTAGTAATTATTAAAACTAATACTTAAATTTTACAATTAGATAAAAAGATTATAGATAATAAGGAAAAAACCTAGCTTCTTAGAAAAGATTCCCTAAGAGGTAAACTAGTATAGCTATTAATAATAATATTATAATAATAGATAAGATTAGAGAAATATAGAGATAAATAGATAAACTAGTTTTTTTAATTTCTATATTAATAAATAATAAGTCTTTTGTTTCTATCGAGGCTCATAGCAATTATAATTATTATAGAGTAGTTAGTAAAGAGTTTATAAGATAATAAAACCTTATATTAATTATATTACTANTTTCTATCGAGGCTCATAGCAATTATAATTATTATAGAGTAGTTAGTAAAGAGTTTATAAGATAATAAAACCTTATATTAATTATATTACTATAGTTATACTAGTTAAGTATTATCCTAAGTATTAACTAGAAAATATATATTATTAAAATAACTAAAGTATAGATTAATTTTCATAGGTAAATATCTAAGGTTTTATTCTATATAATCTTAGGAATAATATATATAACTATCTTTGGGAAACTATAGTTATAGTACTAATAGGTTATTTTAGACCTTATAAGGAATAAGATATAGATAGATTTAGTTAATAGCTTAACTATCTAGGTTATTAGTAATATACTAAAAAAGACATATATAGATAGGTTTATAGACTTTATTAAGTTATTAGCTATAATATCTTCTAGTTTAGGTAAAAGGGGATATAAGTAGTAAGTAACTAACTTAGTATAGATTAATATAGTTTTAGTAACTATATTATTTATAGCTTTAGAATAGTTATTACTTACCTTACTAGCTTTTTATATTTCTTTTATAGACCTATTTAATAAAGATAAAACTTCTAATTTCTTATTTTATAAAGAATCTTTCAATTACTATATTTATTTAAAGAAGAATTTAAATAGAACTAAACTAGATCTATTATAAAAACTATTTTATAATATACTAAAAAATACTTTAGGAGGGGCTAATAGTTCGCTTTCTACTACGACTATTAGTAGATATATTGCCCCCTAAAGTATGACTTTAGCCCTCTTACCCCCCCTACTAACTACTATAACTAGCCCCTAGTTAATCTAGGGCCGAACCCCTCGCAACTATAACTAGTATATCCGCCCTATATTAACCTTTTCGTAGATAATAAATAACTAATAACTCCTTCCACGATAACCTTATACCCTTATATTTTCACGCCCTTATAGCTATATACAATTCAAATATCTCGAGATATTTAATTACTACTTACTATAAGTACTCTATTGAAATATTTATTATAACTTAAAATTTACAACTTTGATTTCCCTATCATAAACTAAACTTTACTTACCCCTAAGATAAAGCTTAATACTACTAATACAAAAATTCTCTACTACTAATATAAACTAACTTATAATCTCTATATAAATATTGTAAGATTTAACTTGTTCTTATTAGTAAATAATTCTAATATATCAAGTATAGCTAACTTATAAATAATACTTATACAGATATAAGGACTCCTAGTATAGCTAATAGCTTTTAAAACTTCTATATTTATATTAGTATAATATTCTAAAATATCTAATAATTAGTATTATAGTAGTATACTAATATTAAGATATTACGTACTTAATACTTAATCCCTAATATTATTAGCTTAATATAATAAATTATAAGTCAGCTAAATAATCTTCTTTTAAATATCTATAAGTTACCTATTAATTATAATACTTAGGATAATATTGTTAAAACCTATTTTAATAAAATAATAACTTTAATTATAATAATTATTACTAGATATTTCTATACCTATTCTATAATTCTTTTTCTATAAATAACTATATAGATTTTAAAGAGATTTTAGTTCTATTATAAAAGTATAGTATACTACTATTCTAGCTACTAGACTTTACTAAATATAGTTTAAATATAGAAGAGTAATAGATTACGGAATATTTAGTTCTTATAAGTACTTTATTTTATTCTATGTTTAAGAAATGTATAAAAACTCTTAACTTTATAACCTTAGTAGTTACTTTTAGCTATATATACTAAGCCCTAGTTTAGATAAAGGTTTCCTTATATTAATTATTACTTTAAAGTCTTCTACTACTATAAGGTTAAATATTAAAACTAGAAGTATAATTATCTATAATAATAAGTAATTTCATTACTATTTTAACTAGTTATAAGCTAGTATTAGTATGAATACTATTATTAGGTAAAATGTTGGTTAGATATTAAACCTAGGAGTATAATTATCTATAATAATAGGTAATTTTATTACTATTTTAACTAGTTATAAACTAGTATTAGTATAAATATTATTAAAAAGTAAGACTTATAGTTAAATCTATATAAAAAGTAAAGAGCTTAGATACTATTCTAAGTATAGAGCAAAAGTAACCAAATTAGGATATTTACTAATATAAATAGTATTATATAATATTTAAAATATTTATACAATATTCGAAATACTATTTTCTACTTATTTCTTAGCTACATATAGACCTAGTAGTATAAATCTTGTAGATCTAACTTAGTAAACTATGAAATGTCTCTTATATAATTTAAAATCTTACTAATAAGTAGTAGTAGTATATAGTTCTTAATAGTAATATTATTCAGATCTTTATAGTTTATATATAGTTTTAATTTGTTTTTTTGGGATAAACAAGATTAGTATTTCTATGAAGTTCTTTAGTTTTTTAATTTATCTTCTCTCTAGAATAGATATAAGGTATTACTATTATTATTCTAGCTTTTTTATAAAGGAGTAGATAAAACTTTATAAGGCTTTTTACCCTTTTCTAGTTCTATATTATATATATAAGTATTCTCTTCTATAGGCATACCAGTTTTCTTTATATTACAAATATAAGTTTATTCTTAGTATTCTAGTAGTAATTAGCTAATATCCTTTTTCTTTTTGAATTTTGTCCTAGCTATTGTTAGGTAGCTTGCTACTCCTTTTCTTTTAAGGTTCATATAGTTAAGATTACTAATACATATTTAGATTCTTTTTTAGTTTTATTAATTGTTTTAGTTTTATATATTGGTTTCTTTTTACGGGTAGCTAAATGGATTTCGAGGAGATTTTAGTTCTATCGTAAAAGTTAAAGAAAAGCAATAGATTACAGAATACTTAGCTTTCATATCTCAAAGTAAGTACTTTGATTTGTTCTATCTTTAAGAGGTTTAAAAAAGTTCTTAACTTTATAATTTTAGTAGTTACTTTTAGTTATATATCTTAAACTTTAGTTTTAATAAAACTTTCCTTATATAAACTATTACTATAAAGTCTTCTATTATTAGAGAGTTAAATATTAAGACTAGGAGTATAATTATCTATATTAAGAAGTAACCTTATTACTATTTTGACTAGTTATAAACTAGTATTAGTATGAATACTATTATTAAGTAAAGGTTATGGTTAAATCTATATATAGAGTAGAAAGCTTAGATACTATTCCAGGTATAGAGTAAAAGTAACTAAATAGATTAGTTTAAAGTTAGTAATAGTTTAAAGATAGGTCTAATTTAAAGTTTACTATTTAAAGTTAGCTTAGACTTTCTTTTCTTAAGGGCCTTTTAAGATTATATTATATTTACTAGTATTATCTACTTGAAATATATAAAGCTTTGTCTGTATTATAATAAGTTTATTTATAAGATTTGTAATTATAGTCTATATTCTATACTTAAATACTTTGTGTCTTTAGAGGTCTAATATATCTAGTTTTAAGCTAAATTTACTAGGTTTAGTATTATATAGTATTTTCTAGCCTAGGATGTTCTTGTTAGCCTCTTGGTTAATAAGTATTTTTCCTTTCCTCTAGCGGTTTTCTATAAAGACTAATACTTTAGCTTTAAGGTACTAGTAGAGCTTTAGATCTTATAAAATATAAATACTATTAATTCTTATTACTATGGTATAATAGGGTTTTCTAGCATATTTAAGTTTTTTATAAGCATAGTAGGTATTCTTGCTATACTAGTAAGATGTATAGTTTATTCTTCTATTATTATGGTACCTAGACGGCTTCTAAGAAGTAGTAGTCTAGGGTTATAGAGTTCTTTGTATCTTATCTTAGGTAAAAGAGTAATTATAAAAGACAGTTTTTTAACTAGTTCTTTTTAGTTATTTTCTTAGTTAAGATAACTATTTATATAACTAATAATATATAGCTTTTCTACTTTAGGGTTCTAAAGGGACATTCTGTTATAGTAGACTTATTTAGAAATTACTTAACGATTTTTAATTATCTAGCTATATAATGTAGATCCTCATATATAGTTAATAGGCTTCTGTTTATAATTATACGTTTTAATCTCAATAGTAAGCAGTTAATAATATTAATACCCTAGAGCCTTTTTAGCTTAGTATTAGGGTACTCTACTTAAATAGGTTTATAGATATTAATCAACTATTAGTAGGATTAGCTAACCTTCTAGTGAATTGTATTTAATTTGGCTATTATTATAATAGCTCAGGTACTATTATTATTGATACTAGATATTAGCTATTGCTCTATTGCCGCCTAGGTAACCCGCTCAATCTTATTATTATATATAATAGTAGCCTACTCGATCTACTAATAGGATACGATACTTTTTAAGTATAAACTTATACATTAGACCTTATCTTTATTTAGAGTAAAGTTGTTTTTTATTATAGTAAATTGTTTTTATAATTTAAATAGGAAGTTATTAAGGTTAGATTAGCTCCCTTCCTAGTATTTAATAATAGTTAATTATTTCATACAAAAATCTTTTCTTTATTTCTTAAGGTTTAGTATAGGAATAGTAGGCTTTCTAGTGCTCCCCTCTACTAGATTATCCCTCTTATATAATACTACTAACCTCTTTAATTTCTATTTTTTCTCTAATTCCTTTGCTTTTTTTAATTAATTAGTTAAGTTCAGCTTTGGAAAAGCTACTATTATTCTGGGGGGGTAGTAGGTTTTCTAGGTTATTAATATTACTACTAGTTACTATAGGAATTAGTTCTTCTATTAAGCTAAGCCTAGCTTACTAAATTATATAAATAATAGGTTTCTGATATAGTACTATTATAGTCTTACTAGTTAGTATACTTAGAAGTAAAGAGAAGTTTAAATATATTAAGCTAAGTTTATATTAAATAATAGGATTCCTTAATAGACCTATACTATACTCTATTACTATTCGAACTTCTTTTTCCTTTTATTTGGACATAATTCCATAGTTATATTTAAGCTTTATACTACTAGAATATCTATTATTCTAGTAGCCGAGACCTGTATATAGGGGCTCTAGTATCTTCCTGGTGCCCCCCTTCTCTACAGTAGCCTAATAGTAGAATAGAGAAGGAAAATACCTGAAATTTAAGTATTCTTTTAAACATATATTACTTTTTCATAACTAAACTAGCTAACGTATATTACTATATACTAATTAGTACTAAGTAAAGAGGACTTGTTAGTTAATAGCGTAAAGTTTAAATAAGTTCCTAAACAAAGATAATATTATACTTACTCTTTACTTCTTAGTATGAGAATAGATTATATATTCTAGTTTAGTATAGGTTTGAGTAGTTCTATTCTACTTTAAAGATAGTATTAATACAGCTTGAAAAGAGTTAATATATATATAATAATTCGATAAAATAAGTACTAATAAAATATAACAAATAACTAAGAAGTTTGAGATTGAAGATAAAGTCTAACTATTATTATATGATATTAAGATAAATTAGCTAAATAAGATATTTTACTAAGTAACTTATAAATATTAGGTTTTTAATCTACTTAGCCTACTAAATATTATATTGGATATCTTTATAAATATCTATTTAATACTCTATATTAATTCTATTAAGTAAATAGAAGATAGTTTACTACTATTATAATAGGGCTAGGCCTACGAATAGCTATAGGTATATATTATAAGTAGCTCTGTAGTAATCCCTAGTATTAATAGTATAGTTTGTTATATATAAATAAAAGAATCAACTTCTCCTCTTCTAATATTTCAGGATTTACTATTCAGATTACTTTGATTCTTAGATTATAGATCTATAAATATACTATTACTCTTATAAAGTATTCTTCAAATATTTTCTATCTATTCTTACCTTTTCTACGAGATTATGTATATATAGTATATATGAAGGTTTTCCTAGTATTATTATTAAGAGTAATTAGTGAGTTTTAGTTAGTGAGGCCTTTTTAGCTATAGCTTATTTTAATAATACTAAGAAGCAGATTATTCTATATTTACTCTCTATAAGCTAGGATAGAGAAATCCTCTTATATTACTTTAATAAAAGAATTAGTATTTAGTTACTTTTACTCCATATATAGAATAGTATCTAAGCTCTTCATCTTAAATATAGGTTTAACTATAGGTTTTACCTAACAATAGTATTTATATTAATACTAGCCTATAGCTAGTTAAAATTATAATAGAATTACCTATTATTATAAATAGCTTTACCCCTAACTCTAATATTTAACTTTATAGTAATAGAAAATCTTATAGTAATAATCTATATAGGGAAAGGTTTATCTAAACTAAAGCTTAGTATATATACCTAAACGTAACTTCTAAGATTATAGGGTTAAGAACTTTTATAAACCTTTTCAAGATAGAATAAAACAGGCTACTTATAAGAGCTAGGTATTCCGTAATCTATTACTCTTCCGTGTTCTTTCTAATAGATCTAAAGAAACAAATATATATATTATATAAATATAATATAACATCTTATTTTTAGAAAATATAAATAGATAAATTCGAAGAAAATATTTTTTACTATGAAAATAGTTTATAAACTTCTATTAATAGTAAGAAAGATTAGTAATAGTTATAATTATATTCTTAGATAAGTAAATAGTTTAGAAACCTAGAAACCTAATTTTAACTAGTACCTATATAGTTTTATCTAAGAAACTTTTGAAGTTCTAAATTATAAGATTAGTTTTAATGTTGAGGGGTAGGTTACGTGACCTACTACTATTACGTGCTAGCCTCGGCCCTTATAGCTATTAAACTAGCTTTCTCGCCTACTATAAGGTAGAAGGTATTCTCTTCTTATTAGATATTACTAATATGACGCGTATTACTTTATATAACTTCTTACTTAGAAGTATTACAGGTTATAAGCCTAGACTAGTCTTTCTACTATTACTTATAGTAAAGCTAGTATCTTATCTTTCTCTTTTTCTTTCGAACGACTATCGAAAAAAAGAAAACAATAATACCCCAAATAGCTACTTTCCGAACGACATATACCCCGCGTTCATATACCCTAACTCTTATATGTTTTACGAGATATATAATAAAATAAAATAACAAAAATCATTATAATAAGTAATATACCTAGCTATTATATAGTAGCCTTAATAATCCCTAAGCTTAAGGGAGAATCAAACTAGTCCTCGTAGCTAGTACTTATTAATATCACCCTTAAGGCTAACTAAGTTAAGAAGTATATTAATACTAATATCCTTAAACCTACTACTTAGATCCTAATTTATATAGTATAGGAAAATAAAAGAGATATTATTTATAGTTTCTTTATATTATTATATAATATATTAATTGATAAATTACTAAATATAAAATAGTAAGATAATAGTAACCCCTATACTTTTATACAAGTACTAGAGAAGTATATCTTCAAGGTTTCTAAAGATATTATTAGTATTTTTATTAATAAGTTTACTAAAAATAATACTTATAACTATAAAACCTTTCACAATACTTTTAAACATATTTAGTATTTATATATTTATATTACGAGTTTCTATAGCTAGAACTCTAATTATTTCTAGGTTATTATATTCCTTAACTACTTCAAGGTTAGGCTTCCTAATACCTATAAGTATTATACTAATAATAACAAGATACCTATATAGGTTAATATTATTGAAACTATTTATACCCTTACTTAGGACAAAGAATAAAAGATAGGATTTACCTTATACTATAAGACGACTACTATAACTACTATACTTATTATTATAGCTAAAAAGAAGGGTAATAAGTACCTTTATTATAAGAAAAGTTATCTAGTTTTAAAGTATCAAACTACTTACCTTAACTTTATCCCTAATGATTATAAGTATTATAAGTAACTTATAGCTTATATAGCGAAGTATATTTATAGTAAAGATTATACTAAAATATCTATATTTATATTATCCTTATTAGTATTTATTCAAAGGGTTATAGGTATTATTAATAGTTCTACTATTACTAGCTTTACCTTTTAAAAGCTATTAATAATACTTAAAACTATATATACTACTATTAATAGTAAAGCTATTACAAGCTCTAATATTATTGTTAACTTAGGTTACTTTAACTCGGTTTTTAATAACTTCATTGTCTTTATATTATATAGTATATATAATAATCTCTAGCTTTTTATTACTACTAATAGTAAATTAGTTAGGCTTAAAAGTATAGGTATAGTTTTTCTTTAAACAGAAGATCCTATTAATACTTCTAAGATAATTAACTAGACTATTAAAAATATTAAATATAGCTTTCTTAGCCTTACAAACCTCTTTAGCCCTAATAGATTTCGAAAGAGCTATATCGAATATAATTATAATACTATAAGCTGTATTGATACTTACTTATATAAAAGCTTTACTAAAGTCTATTAGGTAAGTAATATATATATTATTAGTACTACTAATAGTACTACTATTCCCATTAATACTATTCTTAGCTTTACTAGAGTTTAAATAAAAATATATCCTATACTCGAGATAATATATCGTTACTTTATCTATACCTATCTATTAAGAATTATTAAGGTTTACTATTATATAAGTATTTAATTTACTTAGGAGGAGATTAACTTCTTTTACTATAAAGTATACTACTTTACTAAATCTATAGAGATTATTAGTTATAATATTCTTTTTTCTCTTATTTAGGTAAGTAAAGAGATTTATCTTAATCTTATCAAAATTAAGCTACTATCTATTACGGGTAAGAAGTATATTCTTTATTTCTTCGATTGCTATAGTAGTTATTATTAGCTTCTTTTACTTGCTAGTTATTACTACAAAGTAGTACTTAAAGCTATTAAGAGGTTTAATAATACTTTTACTAATATAAATATGTTAACTATAAAAAATAAGGTATATAATAATACTCCAGAGCTTAAAAAAGTATTAAGAGACCTTTATTTTATAGATATTTAGCTTAATCCTACTACTACTTATATACTATCTATAAATAGTATAATTAAATATACTAGCTAGACTATTATTAAAGTAGTATATATTATACTTATTAATAATAATCTACCTAAAGAGTTTTAGGATTATATTCTTAATACTACTATTTAGATCCTTAACCTTTTACTATAAGTTAATAAAAGTAAACTTAATTTCTATAAGATTATAGCGAGAAAGTTAAACCCAGCTAAGGATTATAAGTTTCTATATATTAAGCATATCTAAACATTCAGATATATTACCTATATTTACAAAAAAAGAAACAAATACCTTTTTTGTACTACTAAAATAGAGGTATATACTATAAAAGGCTTCCTTATTAGCTATAATTCTTTATATAACTATATCTACTATATTTATATCCCTAATACAAAGAAAATCCTTTACTATTACGATATTCACTTTTATAAAAGCCTTAATAAAACCGTTTTATACCTTCTTAGAAATATTACTAAATAGATTAATATTAATTATAATATCCTATTTAATAAACCTAACTTTTAGATCTAATACCCCAACTAAATTCTAGATTAGAATACTACTATAGAAAACTCCTTATTAAAAAAGAAAGATATTACCTTAGAAATATACTAAACTAATAATACCTACAGTATAAAATGTATAACTCTACTACTAGAAAGTCTACCTCTATTAACTACTATATAACAATAACCTATTATTAATACTATAAATAATAAAAGTAATAATAACTTTATAGATATTATTTAGAAATAAAAATTAGATTATCTTAATCCCAATACTAATCTAATAACTATAATACTTCTAAATGTCCCTATAATTCCTACTATAAAATATCCTTATTATACTACTATAATTAAACTACTAAGCCACTATTACAAGACTTATAACCTTTATTTATATAAAAAGAAAACCTACCTTACTACTAATATTTATATTAATTTAGAGAACCTAATTACTATTACCCCTCTTACTACTATAATACTATCAAAAGTTCTTCTACTAGGATATACTATCCCCTATACTATTAAAGAAACAAAAGAGAACCCTTTTTAGCTCTCTTACTAGAAACTTATATATAATACTGAGATATAATAAATAATTAATAAAGAAACTTTCTACCTTATTAATAAACCTTCTAATACTAAAACTCTTCTAAATATATAAATCTTCAATATTAAAACTAATACCTCAAATAATATTATAAGGTTTAAAGCTTAATAAATTATTTATAATAATTATAAGAAAAGTAATTAGTCTTCTCAGGAGGTTTATACTGTTATAATAACTATTACTACTATACGCTTTTTTTTAACTCTTATTACCCTCTACTATCTCTTATATAAAATATATAATTTCAATACTACTTTCCTTACTACTCCTATCCCTTATAGTATTCAAGTTTATATTTATTAACTTATAAATTACTCTAATAGTATAAATAAGGTTTAATTACTTTATAAAGTTCTATATAGCTTTTATAAGTATTCTTTATAGTAGTTTTAACTTATTATAGCTGAAAAAAAGAAGATTAGCTTTATACTAGTTAAGGGGAAGATTTACCTCTTTATTAATAAGAATCTCGATACTTATACTTTTATATATATTAATAATAATACTATAGCTACCTTTATACTTAAGATTATGAAAAAGGTATATAAAATACTCAAAATAGTATACCCCCTTAAGGACCTTAGTATTACTACTTAGTTTTTAGGTTTTTAGATCTATTAAAATATTACGAAGATTTTCTTATTTTAATATAAATATATTAATTCTATACTATGCTACTTTAGCTATTATAAACTTTATACTATTAAAACCCCTTTCCCCACTAATAAAAACCTGCTAATTACATAGTTTAAAGATAAATATAATGATAAGTTTTGTTAATTCTATATAGAGTAAACTAGTTACTTTAACTAGCTAGTTATTAGTATTTAACTAGATATTATTTATACTATAAGTAAACTCTACTAAGTAAATACTAGCTTCTCTTTTACTTATTAATATGCTATTAAATATTTCTTTAGATATTTTATTAGTACTACTAACTATAGTATTATTTTTAGAGGAATAGATCTTATAATAGATCTAAGGTTCTATACTATAGTAGATATTACTTTTATAGATAATAGACTATCTTGCGTGTTAACTAGTAGCTATATTATCTACTTTGCGGGTTCCCCTATTACTTAGAAATCTAAGAAATAGATAATTATTATTCTAAGTTTTATAGAAGTAGAGTTTATTAACCTTATACTTACTAGTATATCTTTTAAATAGATTTCATAATATATTAAGTAATTACTAAATTAATAGATTACTATACTTATAATTCTCTTTACTAATAGTACTAACATTTTAGTAAATATTATAAATTTTCTAAATAAAGTATATATATGGAATATTAATATTTAGTATAAGTAGATTATTTAGGAAATTAATAGTAATAACGTGATTACTTTCTGTCTCGTTAAAAGTACTAATATAGCTACTAATAGTTTTACTAAAGTACTAAATACTACTAAGTATAAGGATTTTATTAGACTATTAGGAATAGTAGATAGTCTAGATTAAGTATTACTTTTAGAAAAATCGCTAATACCTAATAAAAAAGCTAGTTTTGTGTATTTTTAGCTAGTTATAAGCTTAGTCTAAGGGGGAGTATTAAAAGGTAGGTCACGTAACCTATTACTATTATATACTAGCCTCGGCCCTTATAGCTATTAAGCTAGCCTTCTCGCCTACTATAGAATAGAGGGTACTCTCTTCTTATTAGATATTACTAATACGACGCGTATTGCCTCATACGACCTCTTGCCTAGAAATATTATACTTAATAGGTTATTTATAGATTAAGAATACAATTAAGTAAAATATTTCCCTAATAAAACAGTTTTTAAGATAGAAAAATAAAATAATTATTAAAATAAAATCAAGTAATATGATAAAATAGATTAAGAAAGTAATCTTAGTAAACTAATAAGTATAATAGAATTAATCTATTTATCTAAGATATAGGGATAAATAAATAGATATTTTAGATATATTTTTGAGGAAAGTATAGATTTTAAGGAAGATAATATATGAGATGGTTAAATATAATATTCTTAGATATTTATTCAAGGAATATATAGTTCTTAGAGAAAGTAATGTATAAAATAGTTATTTATATAGTTTTAGATTTCTCTTTATTTAGAAGAGGTAAATAATGTTACAATTACTATAAATAAACTAATCTATAAAAGCTTTAAAAGAATTCACAGAAGGGTTTATATAGAATTAAATTAAACATAGTATAATAATAATAAAAGAAGATAGAAAACTTAATCTTTTACTTATTATTCTTCTTAATAATAAGTAATTAAAAAAGAATAATTTTATTATTTATTATAATAATAATAGAAGGAACTAATAGCTCGCTCTCTAATACGACTATTAGTAGATATATTACTCCCTGAAGTATAATTTTAGCTTTCCTACCCCCTAACTAACTACTATACCTAGCTTCTAGCTAATCTAAGGCTAAGCTTCTCATAGCTATAACTAGTATACTTACCCGATATTAAATCTCTTATAAATAATAAATAATTAATAACTCTTTCTACGATAACCTCAGACTTTCACGCCTTTATACCCTTATAGCTATATATAATTCAAATATCCTAAGATAATTAATTACTACTAATTACAAATACTCTATTTAAACATTAATTATAACTTTAATATCTATAATTTTGATATCTTTACTAAGCTTTTTTTACCCCTAAGACGAGACTTTATACTACTAATATAAACTTTCTCTATTACTAATATAAACTAATTTGTAATTTCTATATAAATATAGCGGGACTTGGCCTACTTTTATTAGTTTCTATTTAGTTACTTTTACTTTATACCTGGAATAGTATCTAAGCTCTGTATTCTTTATATNTATATATAGATTTAACTATAAATCTTACTCGATAATAGTATTCGTGCTAATACTAGTTTATAACTAGTTAAAATAGTTATAAAATTACTTATTATTATAGATAATTATACCCCTAGTTCTAATATTTAACTTAATAATAATAGAAGACTTTATAGTAATAATTTATATAGAGAGAGTTTTACCTAGGTTAGGGCTTAGTATATATAGCTAAAAGTAACTATTAAGGTTATAAGGTTAAGAACCTTTATAAACCTCTTAAAATCAGAATAAAATAGAATACTTATGAAAACTAAGTATTCCGTAATTTATTACTCTTCTATATCTTTTATAATAGAACTAAAATCTCTTTAAAATCTATATAACTACTTATAAAATATAATTTATAAAATAAGTATAGGGATATCTAGCTATAACTATTATAACTAAAACTATTACTTTATTAAGATAAACCTTAATAAACTTATCCTTAGTATTATAATTAATAAGTAGTTTATAGATATTAAAAAAAGATTATTTAGCTAACTTATAACTTACTATACTAAGCTAATAATATTAGGGATTAGGTATTAATTAAGTAATTCTTTAATATTAATATACTCCTATAGTACTAGTTACTAGATACTTTAAAGTATTATAGTAATATAATTATAGAAGTTTTAAAAACTATTTAACTATACTAGGAGTATCCGTATCTATATNCTATACGAGTATTATTCGTAAATTAGCTATACTTAATATATTAAAATTATTTATTAATAAGAGTAAACTAAGTCTTGCTATACTTATATAGAAATTATAAGTTAACTTATATTAGTAGTAGAGAACCTTTATATTAGTAGTTTAAAGTCTCGTCTCGGGGGTAAATAAGGCTTAGTAGGGATATTAAAGTTATAGATATTAAGGTTATGATTTAAATAGAGTTCTTATAATTAGTAATAATTAAATATTTTAAGATATTTAAATTATATATAGCTATAAAAGTATAAACGTATAAATGTATAAGGTTGTTGTGGAAGGAATTATTAGTTATTTATTATTTACGAAAAGGTTAATACAGGGTAGGTATACTAGCTATTGTAGCCGTGAGGGGCTTAGCCCCGGATTAACTAAAAGCTAGTTATAGTAGTTCGCAGGGGAAGGGTAGGAGGGCTAAAGTTGTAATTTAGGGGGTAACATGTCTACTAATAGTTGTAGTAGAAAGCGAGCTATTAGCCCCTCCCCCTGCTTTTATTAGTAAATAATTTTAATATATTAATCAAGTATAACTAACTTATAAACAATACTTATATATATATAAATACTCCTCGTATAGCTAGATAGGCTTTAAAACTTCTATAATTATATTATTATAATACTTTAAAGTATCTAGTAACTTGTATTATAGTAGTATACTAATATTAAAGTATTACTTAGTTAATACTTAGGTTTTAATATTATTAGCTTAATATAGTAAGTTATAAGTTAACTAGATAATTTTCTTTTAAATATCTATAAATTACCTATTAATTATAATACTAAAAATAGTTTTATTAAAATCTATCTTAATAAAATAATAGTTTTAGTTATAATAGCCATAACTAGATATCTTTATACCTATTCTATAGTTTCTTTTTTATAGGTAATTATATAGATTTCGAGGAGATTTTAGTTCTATTATAAGAATATAGTATACTATTACCCTAACTACTAGATTTTACTAAGAATAAGTTAGATATAGAAAAGTAATAAATTATAGAACACTTAGCTCTTATAAGTATTCTATTTTATTCTATTTTTAAGAAGTTTAGAAAAATTCTTAACCCTATAACTTTAATAGTTATTCTTAGCTATATATACTAAACTTTAGTTTAGATAAAGCTTTCCCTATATAGATTACTACTATAAAGTTTTCTACTATTATAGGGTTAAATATTAGAGCTAGGGGTATAATTATCTATAATAATAAGTAATTTCATTACTATTTTAACTAGTTATAAGCTTGGGGTATAATTATCTATAATGATAGGTAATTTCATTACTATTTTAACTAGTTATAAGCTAGTATTAATATAAATACTATTATTAGGTAAAGTTTATAATTAAATCTATCTATAAAGTAAAGAGCTTAGATACTATTCTAGGTATAGAGTAAAAGTAACTAAATTATAATAATAATACCTACTTAGTATAGTAGTTAGATATCTAGCTAGCTTTTACTGTTTTATAGTAGAAATAGTAAGTTTGAATTTTATAATAGGTAGGTATAACTAGTAGCTATATGTTTTCCGATTGCATGAACTATATAGTGACTATTACTAGTTATAAGCTTTTACTAATAGCTATTAGTAGCTAGTAACTATTAATATTAATAGCTAGTAATTATTAACATTAATAGTTAGTGTTAATAGCTAGTAATAAGTACTATTAACTAGTATGTATTAGTGTTAGATAACTATAATCCTAAAATAAGTAACTATAATAGATATAAGCTTATATATACTTTCTATATTTATTACCTACTATATTAAATCCCGCCTAATATAGTAGTTTAACATCTAGCTAGCTTTTACTGTTTTATAATAAGAGTTGTAGGTTTGAATCCTATAGCGGGTAAGTATAACTAGTAGCTATATACTTTCCGATTATATAAACTATATAGTAACTACTACTAGCTATTAGTATTTACCGCTAGCTATTAATATTTACTATATATCTTCTAATTATATAAACTATATAGTAACTACTACTAGTTATTAGTACTTACTAATAACTATTAATATTAATAGCTAGTAACTATTAATACTAGTAGTTAGTAAAAGATGCTAATAGCTAGTAGTATTAGTATTATATAATTGCGATCCTATAGAGAGTAATTACGATAGATATAGGTATATATATACTTTCTATTTATTAACTATCGTATTAAACAACCTCGTTATTACTACTTAAGGTTTTCTCTATTTAAATAGTTCCTTAGAACTAGTATTATCTATAAAGTATATAAGATAAGAGCCGACTACTAGATATAACTACTTTTAAAAGGTCCTTGAGAAGCATATAACTTTAAATAGATCAAAGATTCTTAGTATAACTACCTATTATATTAATTAACTATAGTACTACTATTTGGGACTTTTTCTACTTAAATAGTTCTTTAGTTCTAGTATTATCTATAAGGTATATAAGGTAAAAGCCGACTACTAAGTATAGCTTCTTTTAAATAGTTCCTAAGAAGTATATGATTTAAATAAATTAAAGACATTTAATGTAACTATATTATAATAATAATGTTATATAAATAATCCAAAATAGGTTAAGATAAAAAGAATATTTATACTAAGTTTAGTATAGAATTCTTTTTCTTAGTTCTAATTACTACTTTATTTTTAAGTTTTATATTTAAAAGTATTTAGTTATAGGTTTTAGAGATTTCTCAAGATTTAGGTACTAATCTTTTGGATTACTTTCCTAGGAATAATTCTACTACTAATATTTCTCTGAGACTATGAACTAAGGTTCTATTTAACAATACTAATATATCTATAAATACTACAATATTTTTATTAATAAACTATATCTTAATTATAACTATTTATTTAATATTAGTAAACATACTATAAACCTAGGTTCTAATAATTACTATATCTTTTTAATTTAAAAGACCTTTTAAGTTTATTAGTAATAGGATCTCTATGTTCCTAGGTAAATATAAATCTTTTCCTAATCTATCCTATAAATCTAAGCTTAATATAATTGAGGAGGTTTATATATATTATATCTTATGATTTTTGAAAAATTACAATATTAGTTTTAGTTAGTATTAAAACTTAAACCAAAACTTAAAAGATCTTTTTAGCTATATATAGACTTATAAACCTAATTATTAACTTAAACTTGAATAAGAAATTTAGAGTTCTGATATTAGGGACTTTTAAAAAGAAAATAACTTTATAAAGATTACTTGCTTACTAATTATAATTAATAACTTCTAGACTTATATTACTATTAGGGAAAACCCTAAACTCTCTAATTAGAAATTAATATATGTTACTATATAAAAGATACTTCCCAGAAGACTAAAAGAAATAACCTAGAACTCTTACTATAAGTTTCATAAGCCTATGAATACTAATTAGAAAACTTTTAAAGTTATTTTTATATAGTAGGAAAAAGACTAAATTTGAATAGAATAGTTTTTAAAATAATGAAAATTTACAATTTTGAAAATATTTTCTTTCAAAGGAATAAAAGTGATCCTAATAAGATTAGAAGTAATTTAAGTATTAAAGAAAGTAAAATTCATTAAGAAGAGTATTACTATAAAGGGTAAAGAACTAGTAGATACTTTTGAAGATTCTTAGGTTATTAGGATTAGCCTTTCTATAAAAGACTAGATATCTATAATTTATAGTATTATTAGAAGATAGAATATAATAATAGCTTATAATAAGACTTATACTATATTAATTCAGTTTCAATTAAGTTATTTTTTTTATATAAGTAATTTATAGATTTAATAGAAAACCAATTTTAAGAGATCTATATATAGATGAAATAGAATTTATAGTAGCTGAATTCTTCTATTTATATAATCTTATCTCTGGTACTAGTATATAGATAGCTATAATTATTGGTAGTATAGGTAACTAAGATATTATATAATATTATATAATATATTAATTATCTACTAGACTTATAAGACTTACTCTTTTACTAGAAATACTTATTATATTAGCTACTTAAAAGATAAAATATTATTTATAGGAAATAGTATTATTACTAAAGATATAAGAAGAAATAAGAAGATACTAAATTTGTTTTTATATATATTACTTAGAAGTTATAAGTTTTCCTAGGGGAAACTGAAGAGGTTAAAGGCTTTAGGTTATAATTCTTCCCTAGTTTCTAATTGACTTTCTAAAACTATAAAAAGTATTGAATATTAATTAATAAAGTAGAAAAGAGGTTTACTAAATAATAATAATACTAAAAATAAGGGAAAGAAGTTTATGTAATATTTAATATTATAGTTATAGATTTTGTTTGAATTATTATTTAAGATAATAATATAATAGTAACTACTAAGGAAGTTAATATAATAGATAGATTAAACTATAACTCTATTGAAATAGGCTATAGCTAAAAAGGCCTAACTAACTAAACCTAGCTAATTACTCTTAGCTATAATACTTAAAAAAGCTTTATATATACTATATATATATATGATTTCGTAGAAAGAGCACAAATAGATAGAAAATATTCGAAAAATGTTTTATGAAAAGAGCAATATATTTGTAGATTTATGATTTAAGAATTAAAGTAATTTGAATAGTAGGTCTTGAAATATTAGAAGAAGAGAAGTTGATTATTTTACCTATATACTATAAACTATTTTATTTATACTTAAGATTACTATAAGCTTATTTATAGTATATATCTTTAGCTATTTATAAGCCTAGCTTTATTATAATCCTTTTGTTAGGTTTATTTAAAGTCTTTATAAAATAAGTTTAATAATCTATTTATAATATCGAAGTTTTTTCTATTTAAGATATAGTAATTACTAAAAGCCTTTTTAAGTATAATAGCTCTCGAGGTACTGTTAATTATTATAGCTAACCTACTATTGATTTTACTCGAGTTTTTAAATGAAATAAAGCTACTTTTCCTATATAACCAAGTATAAAAAGGTATAATTAGTAGACCTATAAGGAGTATTTTACGAAATTTACTACTACTAATCTATTTACTAGTTAAAAAACTAGTCTTCTAGGTATATTCTTATAACTATAAAGTTTAACTTAAAGGGGTAATTAGGTTATAAAAGTAAGTTATAATTCATAGGGATAATTACTAATATTACTTAGCTAGTAGGTAATTTAGGTATCTTTAAAGATTATCTTATAGCTTTTTAATATTCTAGCTTTTTACTATACTAATAGCTAGTATTTCCTAGGGTCCTAGGTTTATTAATAATTTTATATAGAATTTATTATAATTATAGAATTATTTATAGCTTAGGAGTTTTAAGTTTCGGGGTTTTATATCTAGGAGCTTTTAGAATAGTATCTACTTATATTTATTCTATAGAAGCTAAAGTTAACCTAGTTACTTTTTTGTTTAATATATAGATCTATAAATCCTGATTATATTAATAAGGATTAATTAGTATAAAATCTAGTAGTAGTTAATTACTATAACTTTAGTAATATTATTTTATAATAACTAAATAAAATAGAAGGTTATTATAATTAGATTAATAAAGCCTGAATATCTTACTAATGAATAATTACTATTTATAAATAAAAAAGCTAACTTTAGAATTACTATAATAGTAGTCTTCTATATATTAAGGATTTTCTTGAATATCTAAGATTCTATTATAGATAAAAGTTCTCGACTATTTAATAACTTTTAAGCTATATAAATACTTATCTTATCATTATTCTATAGAGATTATATAAATATTAACTCATAAGAAGTAAAGTATATCCTTAGATATACTACTTTCTCTATAAAACTCTTAGAAATTATTAATATTTTTAATAAAGTTATTATTACTAGAATTCTTTTTTAAAGAATCTAAGTAGTATATATAGTTATTTAATTAGTCTACTATAAAGTTAACTTAATAGTTTCTACTATAATAGTATATAAAGATTATAATATTAATATTATAGAGTTATTTTATATTTAAGAGGGAATTTTATTCTATTTATTAAGTTTTATTATTAATAAGTAATACTTCTTAAATATTCTAAGGCGTATTATTAGAGATATAAAAAAAGCTAACTAGTTTTATTTGTAGATTTATCTTAAATAAAGAAATAAGCTTAATACTATCTAGTATATCTTCTAGTTAAAGTATATTTTTAGTATTATAGAGTATTATTCAATTCTTAACTTCTATTTATTATTACTCTAGATTCAATTTTAAGAGATTTAGACTTTCTGTATAATACTTAATAAAGTATTTTATTAGGGCTTATCTATTTTTATATTAATTAATAGTAGAGAATAGTTTCTGCTAGTTTAGGATAAGTTTTTAGTTATATTTAGTAATAGGGAAACTGATACTAAGTAGATTAGTTTTTATAAACTAAGGTTATTTTTATATAAATCTATAAAGGTTAAGGTAAAAGTATAGGGAGTTATAATACTTTAAGTTCTTTTTTAAGTAACTATTAACTAGAATATAGGAAAACTTCTAAGCTAGGTTTTATATAAACTATTATCTAGTAGTAGTATTCTAGATATTTATTTTCTTTATAATTAAGAATAAAGATAAAAGAATAATAACTTATAAGGTTTATAAATAAGTTTTATTTATAACTAGAGAGAATTCTAAGTTTCCTAGTAAGAGTATAAAGATATTATTATCTATATTTAGTAGTATATTTAGTTTTTTAAGTTTTATATATTTTATACCTAGTCATCTTTTATAGTTAACTTATATTTTCTTCTAGTAAACTCTAGTATTTGTCTTATTATTATCTTTATAGTTTTAAAGTTATTTAGAGAAATTAGGTTATTTAATTACTAGAATTTCTCTAACTAGTATATCGAAATAAAATCTATAAGTAAAGTATAATTTCTAAGTAATTTTTATACTTTTATAATTTATAGGCTTCTTAAGAATTTATTTAGTATTGAGTATAATCCTTATTTAATTAAGTATTATAAGGGTAGATATTTATTAAGAATAATTATTCTAAGTATATATTATATAAGTTACTTAGGTAATTAGTTAAAAAAAAATATAGAATTCTTTTAAAATAGTTAGGTTTATAAGTACTATTACTATTCTATAGTATAATTCTTTAATACTATTATACTATTAATTATCTTAGTACTAAGCTGATCTTTTATTTTAATTAATAATAAGATATATCTAGGTTTTGTTGTTTTTTATATTATACTATAGTGGTTGTATTGAAGGTCTCTGATCTATTTAAAGTCATATGCCTCTCCGGGACCCTTTAAAAGTAGTTGTACCTAGTTATCAGCTCTTACCTTATTTACCTACTAGATACTACTTGTTCTGAGGAACTAGTATATAGAGAAAACCTTAAGTAGTAAGATATAGTTAGTTAATATAATAGCTAATAAATATAGAAAGTATATTATAAAGGGACAATATAGGCCTATATCTATTATATTTNGCTAATAAATATAGAAAGTATATTATAAAGGGAAAGTATAGGCTTATATCTATTATAGTTACTTTTTAAAGATTATAGTTACGTAATACTAGATACTAAGCTAGTTAGTAATACCTATTACTAGCTACTATTAATAGTTGCTAGCTATTAATGGCTAGTAGTAGTAAGTATTAATAGCTAGTAGTAGTTACTATATAGTTTATATAACTAGAAAATATATATATATATATACCTACTAGTTATACTTACCCGCCGTAGGATTCAAACCTACTATTCTTACTATAATAGTAAGAGCTAGCTAGACGTTAAACTACTATATTAAGCGGGGTTATATTATACTATATAATAATAATTTAGAACTAATTATACCTTAATACTTCTCTATAGTACTAAGTAGTTTCTTTGTAGTTTTTATCTAATATTGATAAGATATAGAAATTATATATTTTAATATATTTTTAAAATAACTACTAGTAGTTTGTAATTTATTTGTTTCTGTTAAATAATTCTCTGTATTTAATATAATTTAATAAGTTATATAATACTACGATATAGATATATAAGAAAACTTGTAATACTAGGAAAGCTAGTCTATTAACTATTCCTTGGAATATATTAAGTAGTAGTTTTCTTATTATTATATCACTAATTAATATTATAGGGGAAGCTAGGCTTAGTTAGGTTTAATATCTAGTTAGGGATTTCGAGGTTAGTTATTATAAATTCTTGATTTTAAGTATAGGACTTAGTTACTATTATTTAGGTATTATTTATAAAGTTGATTATTTTATAGTATTTTAGGAATTTCTACTAATTAGAAATTAAAGATTAGAGAAATAAGTATAATAGAGTGTTTTTCTATAAGTTTATTTACTTATTTGGGGTTATGGAGGTTATGAATAACTAATACTAAAATTAGTTTAATATTTATAGTAAGTAATTTATCTGATGAATTATTTTAGAGAAAATGGATTTTTATAAGCTAAGTACTATGAAGAAGTAATTCGTAGAGCTAAACTATAATATTAAGTTAATAATAAAGAAGGAGTATAGAATTATAAACTTTATGAGATTTTGGATTTAGTATATAATAATAATATATATATGTATAGAGGGAAGTTCTAAGATTTATTTTTTGGGATAAAATACTTCTTTTTGTAATTATAGGTCTATAAAGGGTAAATCCTAGTTATAATAGATCTAAGAAGGAGTAAATTACTATTTTTATTATAAATAGTAAGTAAATAGTAATATTATTTAGATACAAGGTTTCTTCTTAATACTAAGGGGTATAAAAGAAAGGTTTTTTCTCCTAAGTTAGTTAGTTGTTTTCTTTATTAAATATATTTTAATTTTTTCTATTACTTATTTCTATCTACGAATCATTTATTACTATATCACAATTCAATTACTTTTTCTCTAGTAAAGTAACTAATATTCTAAGAATATAATTCCTTAATAAATTTTATAAGATTCTTTTAATCTATAACTTAAGATTCCGCGTCCTTTAGGAAACTATTAATAATATATTATACTAAGTCTTAATTAATCCTTCTACACTTTTAGTATATACTTTTCCTTTTACTTTATATTAAATATCTTAACTAAGATATTTCCTAAATATTTTACTAGTTTTATATTCTTTAGATTTAAAATATTTTAGAATAAATATTTTAAAGTAAGTCTTACTTATTAGGTCTATAATTACAAGCCTTCTATATAAATATAAATAAACTTCTAGTAAACTTCTATAGGATTTCGTAACTATAAGTTTATTTAAGAGTATACTTAAAGTATATTCGTGTTTTATTAATAAATATTTATTTATAGTAGTATTATTTACTAGTCTAGTACCCAGGTTTATAAATTACTTTAGTACTTAGCTACTATCTATAGCTTTTTTATTTAAGGATATTGTAGCTGAAATGCTATTTTTTATAATTATTATAAAAAGTATATTTATGCGACTTATAATAAAAAGACTAATTCCTAGGTTTATAATCTATATTTTAAGTATATTTCGTTACCTGGTAGTTTTTATATTAATTGTGTCTTTTACGAAACCTAGAATACTTATTCTTTCAACTCTAAAGTAATTTATAAAAGATTTAGTTTTAGTCTTTATTATATAGATAAGACGTGTTATCTTAGTAGTAAGTATAATAGTTTCTTTATTCGTAAGTCTAAGATTCTTTAGGAGTTTAAGAAAACTATTATTAATATTATTAATATATTCTTTTTTAAGTAGTAGTATGAAGTAGATTTTCCTCGGTAGAAGAAGGATTTTAAGGTTCCTAATATATTTTTCGTTTTCTTACGTTATTCTTTTATACGTAACTTGCTTATTATATTTAGTATTACTTTCTTTATTATAAAATATAAATCTTAGATTTAGGAGTAATATTTTTGTATAGGTTAGGGGTTATTAGCTTTCATATTTATAGAATGAGGTCTATTAATAGGAATAAAGTAATTATTATTCTGTATATTTATAAATATAATTTAGTTATTATAGGTAATAGAGAAATAATAAAAAGAGTAATAAAAAGTAAAGAATAATGAAATAAGAAAAAGTATTTATAAGTATATATTATATTTATCTTCTTTATTTTCTTTCTTTTAATTAATAAGTTCTTTTTATGAATAAGGTATTCTTCTTCCCTAAAGTTATAGACTATATTTTACTAACTAGAAACTTCTTTAAACCTATATTTTTAAAAAGAAAAGAAATAAAATAAGTATTTAGAATAAAAGAAATAAGTATCTAAATAAGTATAATAACTAAATAATAGGTCTGCGAATTTATCTCTAAATAAATAAAAACTATACTTATCCTAGTTAGATTATTATATTTTAGTATTAAGCTTTTAATAATAGGGCTATTATTAGAATTTAAATCTCAAATTTAGGGTTTTGTAGTATTTTCTCTACTATATATTTAATACTTAAGAAGTATTTATATTATTAAATAGTTAGCTTATTTGAAATATTATTATTAGTCTCTCCGGGGATTATAGGTGCTTCTTCTTCTTCTTCCTCTTTATTATTATTTCTTATAAACTTTCTTTAAACTAGGAAGATTTTAGATAATCTTTTTCTAGATTAGATCTATAAATATCTAGATCTATAAGTTCCTAATACTTTTTAGGTATTTATATAAATTTCTATAACTTATTTCCCCTAAATATTACTTTAGTAATTACTTCTTTATATAAGGTTTCTAGTTCATTTAATAAAGAGTTAGGTATTTATAAATAAATCTAAAAAAGGTTTATCTATTGATATTTAAGTTTCTTATTAGAAGACCTATTAATTATTCTCTTAATATTATAGACTAGAACTAAACTACTAGGTTCTAGTTATTTATCCTATAAAGTCTCCCCGTTTCTTTATTAAAACCCTCTATTACTTTCCTATATTAATCTATAATTATTACTATAGTTACTCTTTTATTTTTATCTAATTATATAGATCCTTATACTTAACTCTTCCTTAGGTATTCTTATTGATACTTAGTTTGATACTTTCTATATTAGTATAAGTATCTTAATTAGTATAACTGTTTTATATCTGTATTTTAAGTAGAAAGGTATAAATGTTGTTAATACTTATATTATTATTTGATCTATGAATAAGGTTATAGGTAGAAGGGATTTAGTGTTTTTGCTATTATTGCTTTGTAGTTATACTAACAATATATAAGTAATAAGTTAATATTTAATTTTAATAATTTTATTAGTTTATAAGTTGTAGTTTAAAGTAACTTTACATTTTAGCCTATATTGCTTATTGAATTTAATAATAAGCTTTTTATTCTTAGGTTTTCTATTTATAATAAGGATATTATAGAAGTTGTAGTATATAATAATTTATTCTTATAAGAACTTCGTAATTACTTTTAAAGTTAGTTTTAGAAGCTACTAAGCTTCTAGCTAGTTTATAAATGTATTTCTAGTTTTAATAAGATATTCTTTTTTATTCTCTAAATATTTAAGTAGATGTAATTAAAGGGTAGTCTTTGAGGAATAGTGAATTTATAAAGGTTTCTTATCTTATATGTTTTCTGTTTCTAGTAATCTAGGTAATACTTAACTGTTTTTCTTATTTCTTTATATATATTAAACTAGTAGTACTAGTCAGCTAATCTCTTATAAACTATTTCTTTTCTTTAATATTTATTCTTATTATATACTATTATTATTAGTTTTTCTTTATATTCTCTTTATTAATAATTTGTTTGGGAATTATGTGAAATAGTATTAGTTAGGTAAATAATAGCTTATTTTATAGTTAAAAAGCTAAGGTTTTTTGCTTGAAAGTTTTAAAGTAGTTAGGGTTAATTCCTATAGGTTTTTTTAGTGTTACTAAATAATAAGTAATTTGTTTTATCTTTTCTAACTAGGTTTATAAATAGTGTAGTATTTTAGATAGGAAAGTTAAAGTTTTATTAATCTAGTTTATTTTATATATTAAAGTTCCCATTTTAAATATTCTTTCTATTTGTTGATTATTTCGTATAGTATATATTCTTTCGAAAAAGTTTCTAGTAGTTATATCTATAAAGAAGATCTTTATATTAATCTAGTTATTTATATTATTTTCTTTTTATTTGTTATTTTAGTTATATAGTTTAGATAATTTCTATGAAGGTTTATTAGTAGCTAAGTTAGTTATATTACTAATGTATTTATTCTTGAAGTTAAATATCCTAATTTAGGATATCTAATAAATTACTAGTATTCCTAGTAAATAAGAAGTAGTATTATTAAGTTATATAATAAAAGCTTTTGTATTAGTTTCTAATAAGAAACATTACGTATAGAAGTAGTTTTATAAGTATTTTAGAGTTTTCAATATTCTTTGAAGTTTTTTCTTGCCTATATTATAATTCAGTTTTGTATTTGTGAATAAGTTATTTTTAAATTAGGTAATAGTTTATTTTTATTTAATAAATTATTTTAGAATAATTCTCTGATTAGTATTACTAGTATTAACTACTCGGTAGATCTGGTTACCTATAGAGTTGTAGTTAATTAAAATAAGAACTAGTAAGTTATAAAGTTTATTTTTGAGTTATTTTATAGTAGTAATTTATTCTTGTTTTTATTGGAAAGGAAAGCTCTTTTTTAGTAAGTTGTTAAGTGGTTTTGCTATAGTAGAATAGTTTTGTATTTATTCTTAATAAAATGTTATAACTTTGAGAAATGATTTGATTTTAGATATATTATTATAATACTTTTATTCTTTAATTTGTATAAGTTTAGATTTTCCTAGATGTTTTTGATAGGTTTTATAGATATACCTGACTATTATAATAGTTTATTATATTTACTAAGATTTTATAATTATAATTATATAGTTAGTAAGTTTAATATTTACTAAAACTTTATTAATATTCTAAGTATGTTTTGGAATTCATTTATAAATACTGGGATATTATAGGTTGTTTTTTTGTTATAAGTTATTATTAGTTTTTTAATTATAATATTATCTAGGAAAGTTTTATAGTAGTATAGAATTAAGTTATAAAGGATCCTTATTATAATCTATATAAACTATATAATTAAGTTAGTACTATTTATAAGAAGAATGTAATATTATAAAAGTCTAAGTAGAGTTATGAATATTATTAAGTCTCTATTCTTAGGTTTTAAGGGAATCTAGTTATATTTTAAGGAAATTTCTAATAGTAATAATAGTTTATATATATTAAATCTTTCTAAAAATTTATTTACTTCTAGAGGGAACTCTATATTTTAAATAGTAACTATATTGAATTTTGTTATTAAGTTAATAAGTTATATTTTATTATGTTTCTTCTATATTAAAAAGAAGGGGTTTCTATAGGTTATATAGCTATATTCTAATATACTATTCTAAATATATATTCCTAGAATTTTAAAAATATTATTTATTAAGCTTTTTAGGATAAGGATTAACTTAGTTTACTATACTTTATAAGGGATAGTTTTGATTATCTAAAGAAGTACAATAGAACTTAATATTTTTCTATAGTAATTAAAGTCTTATACTAGTACTTTTTCCTTTATTTTCAGTATTTCTACTAGTAGTTCTTTTTCTAAAATATATAAATAATTCAACTTATCTAAGATAGGGTATAATTACTCTAGTATTAAATATTCCCCTAGAATTAAGTTTATGAATTTTGCTATAATTATATTTATGAATTGAGTTATAAAGTTATTAGTAATATTCTTCTTCGTTCTTCCCTATATTTTTAGTTTCTATTCTAGGTCTCTTTCTAGTGTTAACTTGTCTAATAGTATATTATCTACTAGTTAAACTTTCTTATTCTATATTTTATATGTAGTATTAATACTTTCTATAAGCTTATTCTAAAGCTCTACTATTACTATTTCTTCTTCTTATATATTTTTTATTTTTTTGAAGATAGTATTTACTATTTCTAAAATATCCTATTTCTTATAATAAAATTTCTTCTATTTCTTGGAATTTCTAATATAAGTTTTCTATTTATATTATAGGGGTTTATAAAGATTATAAAAATAGTATTTTTTATAGGATAAATATTCTAGGCTATATTTTCCTAGGGATATAATAATGCTATAAATCTCTTTAATTTTTAGTTTAATTACTTTTTAAATTAAAACTCCTAAAATTACTTTAAACTCTTTATTAGTTTTATCTACTACTATAATTACTTCTTTATTATTATCTATTTACTTTTCTATATCTTTTAGTATATTAAACTTTAGTATTATTAGTATTTCTTGAAAACTTAAATATCCTATGTTAGTCTTTTTACGCTAGTTTTCTTTCTATATCTTATTTGCTTACTATTATTTCGCGGTTTTTAATAGTAGTTTTTAGTTTCCCTTGCTTATAGAAAAAAAAGAGAATATATATATTAAATATAGTTAAGATTTCTTAAGTCTAGTATAATATCTTGAAGCTTTATAGTTAAGTTATATATATAAAGAAATAAAGGGATATTTAAGAAAGAATAAATATTCTTAGACTAAATCTAACTAATAATCTAGTTAGGTATATACTAAAATATTATTTCAGTTTTAATAATAAATACTATTCCTAGGATTAAGTTTTTATAACTATCTTTTTAGGTATAATAAAGAATCTAATATTAGGGATATAATATCTCTTAATATAGATATTTTCTATTATTATTCTTTAGAAATCTATAATATATCTAATATCTATAATAGTTTATAGCTTCAGATATATAGGTATTACTTTACTAAATAGATTTACCTTTTAGATATAATCTCTAGTAATAATATTAATTAATAAGTTAGTATTAATAATCCCCTAGAACGTTAAGTTTTTTTTAGGTTTATAAATTAAATATTAATCTAGAAATAAATTATAATTAAGTTATAAATAGTAGTAAAGTTAGTAATAATATTCTCCTTAGTATTAGTAGATTCTATTATAGTATTTATAACTTGAATATCTATATTATAGACTTATATAACTAGTATTGTTTATATCGACGAATTAGGTAGTATTATTAAATCTATCTTCTACTTATTATTAGACTATATTATTAATTATTTAGTAATACATTATTAGTTCTATCTATGTATCTAAACTTAAATTTCTACTTCTTAATCCCCTATTTTATTAAATATATCTACAAATTCCTCTTCTACTATAATAAATACTTTTTTTATCTACTAAGTACTTTAGTAATCTTTAATAACTAACTAAGTATACTTATAGGTAACCTAAATATATATAGGTTAGGTTTTCCAAAGGAGGTTTTTAGGAACTAAATTTTGTTTTTTAATCTTCTTAAAATAAATATATTAAACTAGTATTTAAATTTTAGAATCTATTAGTATTATAATAAAAACTAGTTAACTATATACTTATTTAGTAGTAATTATCTCTTAAGGGATTAGGTTAACTAGTAATATAAGTTTATTAATATTTTAGTCTAGTTTAATAACTCTTAGTTCTAACTAAACTAGTTAATAGTTTTTACTATTGTGGTTGTATTAAAGGTCTCTGATCTATTTAAAGTCATATACTTCTCCGGGGACCCTTTAAAGGTAGTAATACCCAGTTATCGACTCTTGTCTTATTTACCTACTAGATACTACTAGTTCTGAGGAATCATTATATGGAGAAAACCTTAAATAGTAAGATATAGTTAATTAATATAATAGGTAATAAATAGGGAAAGTATAAGCCTATCCGTTATAGTTACTCTTTAAGGATCGCAGTCACGTAATACTAATACTAGCTAGCTAGTAATACCTATTACTAGTTAGCTATTAATAGTTACTAGCTACTAATAGCTAGTAGTAGTAAATGCCTAATAGTCGCTAGCTATTAACGTTAACGGTTGTCAGCAGGCGCCAACAGCTAGTAGCGGTTACCACACATAGTAGTTTTTACTATATAAGTCTATGAATAATCTTTTTTAAATCTTATAAAAGTTAAATAGTATAAATCTTATAGAGTTATATTTTAATCTATTTACTATAGTAATTTTTTTAGTAGTTATCTTTATATTATTTTCTAGAGTAGTAATTTAAATAAGGTCTAAAATTATAATATTAAATATTATACAAATTCCTTCTGTTTAGTTTTAGTACTATTATTATTATTTAGTAAATATCTTATCTACTTTATTAATACTCACTTAATACTTCTTATAGTCTTAGAGAATCCGTTAAAAATCGGGGGAAAATCGTAGTCTAAGGCCTTTAGCTTCTTTAGTTTCCCTTACGAAAATCTAAGGTCTCTAGGTAATATATATAAGAATAGTTTTAGTATTTTCCTATTTCATCTTATATTTCTTATTAATAATACTTTCTTCTACTATTATCGCGTTATTTCCCTAGTAGTTAATATAATAAATACTTTTAGTATATAAATAAATACTATAAATCTAGTAAGTAATTAACATATTATAAGATATTATATAGTATCTTAATTATCTATACTACTAATAATTATAATTATCTATAAACTAGTATTAGGGATAAGTTTATATAAATAGAGGAGTTTAGTTTTTATAGATTCTATTTAATTTATATATAAGTTTTATAAAGCTCCTATATTATTAGGCTTATAAATTAGTTATATAAGAGTAATAGATTAATCTAGGTTTAATTAATATAGTATAGGTCTTGGTAAAAATTATTATCTTATTCTATCTTTTAATAATACTATAAATTATAGATATCTAATTTTCTATAGAGAAATTAGTATTATTAATCTAAAAGCTTTTAAGAATATCTACTAGCTTCTTAGGTTTTATAATCATACTTTCTTTAAATAACTTTACTTTTTTTATAATTTAAGTTATTTTTAGTTTTGTTAAAATTATTTTTCTCTCTTTAAGAAAAATTACTTTAGGGGTTATAGTTTTTAGCTATCTTATAAGTTATTTTATTAAAATCGAGTTTTTTCTTCACTATATAAGAATAGTTTTAAAAGTTCTCTAGCTAGTATTAATAAGTTTATGAAATTTATAGTAAAAGTTAAAGGTTATTTCCTTTAGTATTCTAAGAAGTTTTCTATATATAATAATATATATTAATTCCTAATTAAAGAGCTTAAGATCTTTTCTAGTAATAGTATAAATCTAGAAATTAATAATTATAATTAGGAGAAAAGTAATTCTTAGAAGATTTTTTTTAGATAATCCCCTAAAATAAAAATTCTAAGTTTTTCATTTAAATTTTAATTAGTAATTAAATCTATAAGTTTATATATAGTTATAAAGATCTCTTTAGTTTCAGTTTAGGTTATTTTGGTAGTTATAATAGATGATATTACTTTTTTAAGCTATAGAATATAATATATATAGATTTCTCTAATTATATTAAATTTTAATTTATAAGATAAGTTAGTAAAGGATTTATATTTATCTAGGAAATTAGAGATATTAGTACTAATAAATTTAAGAGTATTTTTAAACTAAGGAGATATAGTAGTTATGGAAAACTAAACTTAAATTATTTTTACTAGTATTAAATAATTAACTATTATCCAAGTATAATATATTAATAAAGATATAATGATATTTATAGATATATTAATATATCTTAATAGAATTTTAGTTTATAGTTTTGAAATATTAGTAATAGGATTATTTCTAAGAAAGTAATCTAAAAAGATATTATTTATATCTTTAGAGGTATCTAAGGTTTATAGCTGAATATTCTTAAATATAAAGCTTATAGATAAGGGAATAGCTAGAACTCAAAAAGAGGCTTCTATATTAAGTTTAGTATAAATATTGTTTTTATTTTAAATTATCTTATTATCTAAGTAAAGTTATTATTATTATAGTAGATGATAAAAATAGTTTTTCTAATTACTTATTATTAATAAGAGTAATAAATAAAAAAATAAATTTTCTATTTTTTGTATATTTTCTATATTATATTTGATTTAATTCTATATATTAATCTTCTAAGGATTTTCTAGAATATTAATAGATTAGTTAATTTATAGATATTTTAATATTATCTATCTTCTCTAAAACTAGAGGTATCTAGAATATTATATATAATTATCTTATATATTATTTTCCTCAAAAGCTATACTTTCTTTAAGGGAATATTTAAAGTATTATATATAATTATCTTACGCGTCGTCTTTTCTAAGAACTATACTTTCCTTAAGGAGGTATCTAAAGTATCTATTCGTTTATCTTCTATCTAGATAAATAGGTTAATCCTACTATATTTATTAGTTTAGTAAAACTACTTTTATAATTTATTTTTTCATTCTTTTTATTTTTGTTTTGTTTTATTATAGTAGTTATTCTATTACCTCTATTTTAAAGGAATTTAAGGGGGAAATATCTTGCTTAGCTATATATTTAGTCTACGAATAATTTATCAAAACTAATTGTATAATATTAAATTATACTAATTTATTAGATAAGATTTTATAAGTAAAACCTCTTTTAGATTAATTAGTTTTCCGGGTTTTTAAATTATCGACTTATCTAAGAGTATAAGTATAATTATTATTTATCTTTCTCAATACTTATATAGGTCTATAAATTATTCCCTTAGTAAGATTTATTAATTTTTAAATTTATTTATATATTTTATCTAAGAATTAGATAATATATTATATTTTTGTTATATCTTATATTAATTTATTTATTGAGGTAGTATAGAAGTATTTCTCTACTCTAGTCTAAGAGGACTAAGAGTAGAATAATCTACTTCTAGGTATTATTGAACCAGGTTATAGCTAAAAAAGCTTAACTAACTAAACCTAGCTAATTATTCCTAGTTATAATATTTAAAAAACATTATATATACTATATATACGTAATTTCGTAGAAAAAGCAAACATAGACAGAAAATATTCGAAAAACATTTTATAAAAAGAGTAATATATTCATAGATCTATGATCTAAGATTTAAAGTAATCTAAATAGTAGGTCCTGAAAAATTAGAAGAAGAGAAGTTAATTATTTTACTTATATACTATAAACCATTTTATTTATACTTAGGATTACTATAAGCTTACTTGTAGTATATACCCTTAGCTATTCATAAGCCTAGCCCTATTATACTATATAATTAGTACTATATAGTTTTTATAATCTTTAGAAAAAGCTTTTCATAGATCTATATAATAAAAACTACTAAGTAGTTTAGTTAGAACTAAAGGTATTAAAACTAGACTGAAATGATAATAAACTTATATTACTAGTTAATCTAATTCCTTAAGAAATAGTTACTACTAAATAAATATCTAGTTAACTAGCTTTTCTATAATACTAATAAATATAGAAACCTAAATACTAATTTAAAGAATTTGTTCTAAGAAAGTTAGAAAGTAAGTTTTAGTTCCTAAAACCCTTTTTTAGAAAACCGAGTTTATATATACCTAGATTATTTATAAATATACCTAGTTAGTTATTAAAGATTACTAGAATAGCTAATAGATAAAAGAGGTATTTATTATAATAGAAGAAGAATTCATAGATCTATTTAATATAATAAAAGATTAAGAAGTAGAAATTGAAGTTTAGATTAATAGATAGAACTAATAATACATTACTAAATAATGAATCACAAAATCTAATAGAAGGTAAAAGATAGAACTAATAATACTATTTATTTCGTAAACCTAAGTGATACTAATTATCTGGGTTAATAATGTATATATTAGAGTAATAAGTATTATAATAAAATCTACAAATACTAGAAAAAATACTACTACTGGTTTTGTTATAGTTTATAAATTTACTATAATTTATTCTTAGATTAATGTTTAATTCATGAACCTAAAAGCCCGAGGCTCCCGGAGACTATTAATACTAGCTTAGTAATTAGTATTAATACTAAGAACTATATTTAGAAAATATATCTATTTAGTAAAATTATACTTATATACTTAGAACTATAAAATGTTATAAATATTAAGTATATTATAGATTTCTATAGAGTAATGATAGAGAATATCTATATTGGGGAATATTATCTTCCTTATATGAGATTCTTTATTATACTTAGATAAACTATAATAAAAGGCTTAATCTTAGAAATACTATTTATTATCAAGATTTAGATAATATTGTAATACATACCTAATTAGATTATTAGTTAGATCAAGTCAAAGAACTTTTATCCAAATATCTTCTTATTTGTTTATATATATAATTCAACTATAAAGTTCTAGGATATTATATTAGATTTAAAGAATTTTAATATATTTAATAAATATATATTTTTCTTTTTCTATAAAACAGGGAAACTACGAACTATTATTATAAACTATAAACTAAGAACTAGTGAATAGAATGTAAAAGAAGAAAACTAATATACAAAGGATAAATATAATATATTTGAGGTTTTAAGACATACGAATAATACTAAAGTTTAATATACTAAAAAACGTAAAAGAGTCAACAGTAGTTGTATTGAAGGTCTCTGATCTATTTAAAATCATATACCTCTCGGGAATCCTATAAAAGAAGCTATACTTCGTAGTTAGCTCTTACCTTATAGCCTTATAAATGCTATAAATACTACTAGTACTAAGGAACTATTTAAGTAGAAAAACCTTAGGTAGCAAGATATAGTTAGTTAATATAATAGTTAATAAATATAGAAGGTATATATGTAAAAGGAAAGTATAGACTTGTACTTATTATAATTACTTATAATAGGATTATAATTACATAATACTAGATACTAGCTAGCTAGTAGTACTTATTACTAGCTATTAATAATTACTAGCTTTTTAATAGCTATTAGTAAAGGTTAATAGCTAGTAGTAGTTACTATATAGTTTATATAATTCGAAGGTATATATATAGCTACTAGTTACGCTTATTTACTATAGGGTTCGAACTTACTACTCTTGCTATAAAATAATAAAGGCTAGCTAGACATTAAACTACTACGTTAAGCGAGTAAAAGAGTTAATAGATCATAATAATAAAGGAATACTTATAGTAGTAGATAAGACTAATAGGAAGTTAAAAGTAAGTTTAGAAGTTTTAATTTAAACAGCTATTAAGCTAAAGATTAAAGGGATTTATAGTATTATTATATTTCTAGGGAAGTATAACATAGAATATTCATTTTATAAAAGATATAATCTTTCTAGTTCTTCTAAATTTCTATAATATAAATAGTAAGCTTAAATTCAAGATTGTAAAAAATAGAGAAACTCCTATTTTAAAAAGGAATATTCTAGAAATAGTAAATACTATTTTCAAGAAGGAAAAGAATATAGAAAGAAGGAAATAGTATTAATACGTATTTAGAATAGACTAGTGGAAAATGATAATGTTATATATAAGCTAAAAAAAAAGAAAGTTTAGTTAACAGATAATATACTATCAAAAACATTGATACCAAAGAAAGACTTAGAATAAAAACTCGAAATAAAGGAAAACGTAAAAAGACATATTACTGATAGTTTTATAACTTAATTTACAAATATAATTTTATTACAATTCTTAAAGATTTGTCTAGGGAAATATATAATAATAGGATAATTATATTCTATTCTAGATAAAATAGGTTATTCATATATTTTAGAGACCAAACTACTAATAAAGATTCTAGAAATACAGGAAAAAGTACTAGTATAAGATTTTAGTAATTATAGAAAAATATTAAGTTTTATTGTACTTCTTTAGATAATTAAAACTATCTTTTATAAAATATAATTAATTAGGTTAATCTTTATCTTGAAAGATTATATGTATAATATTCTTTAATTAGTAGTTATATTAAAAGTTTCTAATCTATTTAAAATCATATACCTCTCAGGAACCCTATAAAAGAAACTATACCTAGTAGTCAGCTCTTACTTTATAAACCTTATAGATACTACTAGTACTAAGGAATTATTTAAACAAAGAAAACCTTAAATAGTAAGATATAGTTAATTAATATAATAACTAACAAATATAAGAAGTATATTCTAAAAACAAAATACGTTAAAAGGAAAGTATATTACATATAAAAGGAAAGTATAGACCTATATCTATTATAGTTACTTATTACAAGATCACAGTTATGTAACACTAGATACTAGCTAGCTAGTAATACCTATTACTAGCTATTAATAGTTACTAGCTATTAACGGTAGGCGGCAAGAGCCGACAGCTGGGAGCGGGTGCCTATATTAGTAGTTACTAGCTATTAATATTAATAGCTATTAGTAAGAACTAATAACTAGTAATAGTTACTATATAGTTTATATAACTAGAAAATACGTAGTATATAACTACTAGTTATACTTACCCGCTATAGGATTCAAACCTACTACTCTTACTATAAAATAGTAAAAGCTAGCTAGATATTAAACTACTATATAAGATAGGATATATAATATTCTTAAAATCTTAAGAATATATATTTCGAATAGTATACTGGAATATAACTATATAGTTTATAGAAATTTTTTTGTTAGTATAGAAAAGAAATAGTGGAATATAACTTATTAATTTAGTAATAGAAACTAATATAAGTATTATTTAAAATATAGAGTTCTCTCTAGGAATAAATAAGTTTTAAGAAGATTTTAGTTTATACAAGCTATTATTACTATTCGATATCTTCTTAAGATATAACTAGATTCTTTTAAATTTTAAAAATACATATTTAATAATATTAATAATTTTACTTAGACTTTTATAGTATTATACCTTTCCTATAAATAGTATTAACTTAGTTATATAGTTTATATAAGTTATAATAAAGATCTTTCATAACTTAATTCTATATTATTATCAAGCTTTCCTAGATAATATTACAATTGAAACGTTTATAATAATTTATAATAAGGATAATAACTAATATTATCTAGGTATTAATAAATAAATTCTGGAGTATATTTAGAATATTAATAAGGTTTTAATAAATATTAAACAAATAAACTATAAAGTTATAATTGTAAAGTCTAAGTAAATATAATAAACTATCTTAATAGTTAAATATATTTTTAGAACTTATAAGAGATATCTAGAAAGACCTAAGATTATAAAGATAAAAGAAAATAAGTATTATAGTAATATATTTAAAGTTGAGTTATTTCTTAAGACTTTAGTATTCTATTAAGAATAGGTCTAGGGATTATTCTACTATAGTAAACCTACTTCATAGTTTATTAAAGAAGAATTTCCTTTTTTTTAATAAGGATAAGAGTAGATTACTACTAAAGAATAACTTTAAAATAGATTTAATAGTTTACTAGCACTTATTTTAATTAACTAGATTTTTACAAGTAGTTAGATCTATTTAGTAGTTAACACTAGAACTACTAGCTAGGGAGTGATACTTGATAATTTTTCAAGTAAAAATAAGTTATTACCTAATCTAAGAGTAGTTTATTTATAGCTATAAAACTAAACTACAATACTAGTAAAAGAGAACTTTAGGGAATACTAGAAATACTAAAGTAGTTATTAAACGATCTCTATAAATAATACCTTTTTCAGAAATTAATATAAGAATACTTATTATATACTTTAATAGTACTACTTCTTACTTGCTAGGAGTACTGGTAATGTATTAGATATGTTAGATTAGGAAATTTAATTTCGAAATTAAATATATTAATAGGATAGCTAATACCCACATAATATAGTAATTTAATATCTAGCTAGCCTTTACTATTTTATAGTAAGAGTAGTAGATTCGAATCCTATAGTAGGTAGGTATAGGTAATAGTTATATATTCTTCGATTATATAAACTATATAGTAACTACTACTAACTATTAGCTCTTACTAATAGCTATTAATAGCTAACAATTATTAATAGCTCGTAATAAGTATTACTAGCTAGCTAGTATTAGTATTATATTACTATAATCCTATAATAAGTATACGATAGATATAGGCTTATATTTTCCTTGTATATATTTTCTATATTTGTTAGCTATTATGTGAACTAACCTTTCTACTACTTAAAGCTTCCTCTATTTAAACGGTTCTTTAAGTCTAGTATTATCTATAGAATATATAAGGTAAGAGCTAACTACTAGGTATAGTTTCTTTTAAAGGGTTCCCGAGAAGTATATAACTTTAAATAAATCAAAGACGTTTAATATAATTACTATAGCTCAGCTAATTTAGTTATTAATATACTTCTATATAAACTTTCTATCCTAGTTAACTAAGATAATAAATAAAGAAAAAGTAATATAGATAATTAGACTAATATATAGATCTTCTTAATAGATATAACTACTAGAAGTCTTTTAAACAAACATATACTATAAGATATAACTAATAAACTAAAGAAATACTTAAGATATAAATTTCAGTAGATAGAATGAACTAGATTGATAAAGCTTTATTACTCCTAGCTATAATATTAAGCTATATGTAAACCTAGTTAAGAGAGATAAAATAAATGATTTATTAATTAGTAATACTAAAAAAGCTTCTAAGAATTTACCCTAGCTACTTTAAAGCTTTTAAGTAAAAAGCCTTAACTTTTTAATTATAAAATAAATCATTATTTACCTAGATAAAACTATTTTATATTATCCTAAATTATATTATCAATAGGAAAGGAACTAGGAAAAGGCTGATATTTATAGTATATAATCAAAATAGATATTCAAAAAGCGTTATTAATGAGAAATTGATTAACTAGTACTACTAACCTAATATATAAAAAGGGGTTAAAAATAGTTAAGTATTACTTAGATTACTAAAAATAGAAAATACATAAGACAGGAGACTTCTATAGATTTACTATTTCTTAGGGATTACTTTTCAACTATATCTATTTCGATATTTAAAGAATAGGGAAATAGTATTTTATTAAAGCTAGAAATATATAAATAAGCTAGTTAGAAGTTTAGTAATTTCTAAAACTAATATTAAAAGTAATTATAAAATTCTTATAAGAGGAAGTTATTATGTATTATAATCTCTATACTATTCTTATTATAAAAAGAAACCCTAAGAATAACAGACTTATTATTAAATTTAGTAAGCAATATAAACTAAAATATAAAGTTACCTTAGTTTATACCCTATAAGCTAATAGAGTTATCAAAGTTATATATTAAGCTATTATTTACGTATTATTAGTATCACTATAAAGTAATAGTAGTAAAGACCCTAGGCCTCTTCTACCTATAGCTTTATTTATAGATAAAATAATAATATAAATATTAATAGAATTCATACTTTTTACTTAGTATATAGAGACAAAATAGTTATACTAATAGAAATACTTATACTAATATAGAAAGTATTGAATTAAATACTAATACAAATACCTAAAGAAGACATAAATATACAGATTAGTACTTTTATATAATTAGATAAAAATAGGAAAGTAGTAGTACCAATAATTATAGATTAATATAAGAAAACTTGAGAGGGTATAAATAGAAAAAAGGGGAACACTTTATAGAATATATAACCAGAACCTAGTAATATAGTTCTAGTTTATAATATTAAAAAGTTAATTAATAGGTTTTCTAATAAGAAGTTTAAGTATAGATAAATAGGGTTTTCTTCAGATTTATTTATAAATACCAGATTCTTTATTATATTAACTAGAAACCTTATATAAATAAGAAATTACTAGAATAAGATTTAGAAGAAATAGGTTATAGAAATTTATATTAATACCTAAGAAGTATTAGGAACTTTCTAATCTAAATATCAATAGATCTAATCTACAAAGAGAATTATCTAAGATATTCCTAATTTAGGGAAAACTTATAAATGATAATAATAAAAACAGAAAAGAAGAAGAGGAGGAATTTATAATTCTAACAGAAACTAATAATAATATCTTAGATACGTTAATAATATAATAGAAACGTATTTCCTAAATATTAGATATATCTTAGGAAATATACTATAGAATCCCAAATTTAAGGTTTAAATTCTAGTAATATTCTTATTATTAAACATTTAGTACTAGGATATAGTAATTTAACTAAGATAAGTATAATATTTATTTATTTAGAAATATATTAATAGACCTATTATTAGGTTATTATACTTATTTATATACTTATTTCTTTTCTTTAAATTCTTATTTTATTTCTCTTGTTTTTACAATTATAAGTTTCAAGAAATTTCTAACTCATAAGAAATAGTCTATAAATTTTAAAACAAAATTCTTTATTTATAGCAGAAACTTATTAACTAAAGATAAGAGATAAAAATAATAAACATAATATATACTTATTATTAATTTTCTTTATTTTATTTTTCTTAATTTTTTATTATTTCTCTATTACTTATAATAATTAGGTTATATTTATAGATATATGAAATAATAACTACCTTATCCCTATTAGTAGACTTAACTTTATAAATATTAAGAGTAAATAACTTCTGGTTTATGAGGAAGTATTATTCCCGAATTAGAAATTTATATTTCATAATAAAGAAAAGAAACCTAAGTTTAAGAAATAAATCATATATAAAGGGATAAACTAAGGAAGTAAAGAATATATTAGGAACTTTGAAATACTTTTGCTACTAAAGAAAATCTATATTATACTACTACTTAAATTTAAATATATTAATAGTAGTAATAATAGTGTTTTCAAATTCCTATAACATCTTAGACTTAGGAATAGGGAAATTATTATACTTATTACTAAGATAATAGATCTTATCTATATAATTATAGCTAAAACTAAATTTCTAATAGAAGATATTAAAATTAAAAGAATATGTATTCTAGGCTTTATAAAGAAGTAAGTTAATATAAAAGCTACTGAACAATGGATAATACTTAAAATATAGATTATAGACCTAGGAATGAGTCTATTTATTATATATTATATATATATACGTTTTATAATTAGTATAGAAAAAAGCATATTAGCTACTATATTTTTGATTAAAGAAATTATAAATAGTGGCTAAGTACTAAAATAACTTATAAACCTAAACGCTAGACTAGTAAGTAATACTATTACGAATAAATACTTATTAATAAAATATAAATCTATATTCAATCTCCTTTTAAAAAGACTTATAGTCATAACGCTTTATAGAGGCTTACTAGAAGTTTACTTATATCTATATAAGAAGCTTAAAATTATAGACCTAATAAGTAAAAGCTATATTAAAGTAGTTATATTAAAGTATTTTAAGTTTCAAGAATTTAAAGCTAGTAAAACCTTTAAGAAATATCTTAGTTAAGATACTTAAAATAAGATAAGAGGGGAAATGAATATTAAATCTTAGAAGAATTAATTAAAACTTAGTATAGTATATTATTAATAGTTTCCTAAGGAATATATAGATTTAAGTTATAGATTAAGAAGATTCTATGAGATCTATTAAGGAATTATACTCTTAGATAATTAATTATTTTACTAGGGAAAGAATTATTAAATTAAAATATAATAATAAGGTAAATTATACATAGAACTAAGTAATAGAAAAAGTTAAGATATATTTAATAAGAAAAGAAACTAATTACCTTAAGAAAAGGAGTTTTCTTCTTATTTCTGTTAGTATTAATAGGAAATTATTTATCTAAATGAGATTACTATTTATTTACTATTCTTAATGTAGATAGTAACTTACTCTTTCTTAGATCTGTAATAGTAATAATTTACTTTTTATAGACCTATATTTCTAAAAAGAGTAGTTTATTATAAAGATGATCCTCAGAACTGCTTTCTATGTATTTATATTATTATATACTAAATCTAGGCTCTTTTAGAATTTATGCCCCTATACCTTTTGTACTATTAACTTAATAATATAATTTAGCTCTAGAAATTACTTCTTTATAATACTTAATTTATGAAAATCTATTTTTCCTGAGATGATTTATTAAGCTAAGTTATTTATTATAAGTATTAAACTAATTTTAATAGTAATTATTTATAATTTATATAACCCTAAATAAGTGAATAAACTTATAATAGAATACTGTGTTGTATTTACTTCCCTAGCCTTTAATTTCTAATTAGTAGAAGTTCCTAGAATACTATATAATAATTAGCTTTATAAATACTACTTAGGTAGTAGTAACTAAGTTCTATATTAAGGTGTAGGAGTTTCTAATAACTAGTTTACAAATTCCTAGTTAACCATCAAGTTAACTAAACCTTGTTTCTTTTATAGATATTAATTAGAAATATAATAATAAGAAAACTACTACTTAGTATATTCTTTAGGATAATTAATAAACTAACCTTCTTAGTATTATAAGGTTTCCTAGATATCAATATTTAAGTATTATATAACTTACTAGGTTATATTAAATTAAGGGAAATAATTAATAGAGATACGTAGTTTATAAACTACTAATAGCTACTCTAAAAATATACTAGACTATATAATTTCTATACTTTATTAAATTTACATATAGCCTATAAGAAAGATACTTAGTATTATAGAGAAAGATTAGATATAACTAGTTTTAGATTTTAATAATATACTATAAAGTATAGAAAAACATATATAGATATATCTTACTATTAATTAGAATATAAAATAAGTTTCATACTAAAAGAATTCATAGTATAATAGTAATACATAATTATAATATATAACAATAATATATTTCTAGATTTAATTATATTGAAGAAGTACTGAATTTCTTTTCAACCAGTTACTAAGTAGGTTTATATAGTCTATACCTAAACTAACTATTTATACTAAGTATTTATTTTTATAATATTTAATTAGATAAAAGTGATATTTAATACGAGATAAGTTCTAAAGGGATTCATAAATTACAAAGGTATGAAAACTACTTAAAGGTTATTTTAAAAATATAAACTTAATTAAAATATATTAACTAGAAAGGTTCTAGTAAAGAGATAATTTAATTTTATTAAATAGTGCTAAGATTATAAAGATAATGATAAAAGAAATACTATAGTTTATTAAAAGAAGATATAAACTAGTTATGAGAAATTCGTAGGTATCAAATATATAAAACCTAAAAAGTTAAGTATACTACTAAATATAGATAATAGTATTCCTATATTCTTACTATAAAGCTTAGAAATCTCTTTACTTATAAATACGGTTTATCTATAGACTTTATAAATTATTATTCTTTTATCTTTACTCTTAATTCTAGAAGAAAAGAATATCTAGAATACTACTAATAGAAAGTAACTTGATTAAAACTTAGTTTAGAAGTTTACTTATACTCTAATTAGTAGCAACTAAGAGAAGAATTCAGATTATTATTAATCCGTATATCTTTACTTTAATCTCTATAGATTTATATAAGAGAAACCTTAATTCATAAAAGCTAATCTACTTTATATTAACTTCTCTATTCTTGAGTATAGCTAGAAACTTATTTTGAATTAGTAAAACTTATCTTGTATTACTAATTGGTATAGGAATAAGTAAACTTTAGTAAACCATTTCTTTAGAAATATTATAAGGAAAGTCCAGGTCTCTTAAAGCTCAGTCTAGAGTAGTAATAGAAAGAAGTTTAGGATTATATAACATTCTATAATACTGAAAGAATACTTCTACTAGAGGATATACTCGATAGTATAAAGTTTATTTCTTTATTTAAAATAAGTCTATAATAGAACTAACTAGTCTTTTCTATATTACTAATAGTATTTCTTAATATACTTAAGAAGTAATACTTATCAATAATAAAATCTACAGAATAAGCTAGAATATTTACTTCAATAGAAAATAACTCTAAAATAATAATATTACAATATTTCTATACTATTATAGTAGGAATTATTAAGTTAATTTTATAATAGACTTATTAAATAGCTATATATATTACTTAGATCTCTTATAAAGAGATTCTAATCATAATAGTTTTATTAAATAGTAGTTGTATTGAAGGTTTTTGATCTGCTTAAAGCCATATGTTTCTCGGAATCCTACTAAACAAAACTATACCTAGTAGTTAGTTCTTACTTAAGCTTTTACTTTATATACCTTATAGATAATACTAGAATTAAGGAACTACTTAAATAGAGAAAACCTTAAGTAGTAAAATATAGTTAATTAATATAATAGCTACTAAATATAGAAAGTATATATAAAGGGAGTATATAGGCCTATATTTATTATAGTTACTCTTTAAAAGATTGTAACTACGTAATACTAATACTTACTAGCTAGTAATACTTATTACTAGCTATTAATACTAGTTATTAATATTAGTAGTCGCTAGCTACTAATATTAATAGTTACTAGCTATTAATAGCTATTAGTAGATACTAGTAGCTAGTAGTAGTTACTATATATTTTATATGATAGGAAGATACGTAGCTACTAGTTATATTTACCTATTATAGGATTCGAACCTACTATTCTTACCGTCAAATAGTAAAAGCTAGCTAGATGTTAAATTACTATGTGAAGTAAGTATAATGTTATTAAATAAATTAATCACTTATAAAAGTTTTATAGAAGAACTAGTATATTGGAAATTATACTTTATCTCCTATAAACTAATACTTAAGTAGTTTTTATAAAGTATTAATAAGATAGGTATTTATATAACTTCAAAGCTATTGAATAGTTTAGGGCTTTTATTTATAATAAAGTCTCAGATATTTAGGGAAGCTTTTAATATATAGAGGATTACTATTATAGTAGTTTTACAGTTAGGTTTCTCATTTATAGATAATAATGTTAGATTAGTAAAATATTGAAACATAATTAACTATTTATAGTAACCCTCTATCCTATCTAGTTATTATAGAATGATATTACTAGGGCTATAATTATTACTTATTACTAGATTTTATACTAATCAATCCTTGTTAATTTGGTTAGGATCCGTAGATTTATAAGTTAAATAAAAGAATAAGTAAGTTATTTCTGGTTTTGATAGAGCTAAGATAAATAGATATAACTCTAAAAGCTCCTGGATATAGAGCCCTAAAGCTTGAAACTCTTAAGTTACGAATTACTCTAAAATAATAATGAACTTTATAAACAGTTATTAGTAGATCTAAGAATCTAAGAAGTACTACCTAGTAATATAATAGAAAACTAAAGTAATATAACACTATAAGATAGTTTTTAAAGATAGTCTAGTTACTAGCTAGTTAACTAACATAGTAGTTATTCTTATAAGTTATTCTTTACTATTATAATTTAATTACTTATTTAAATTAGACTTTCTAGCTATAAGAATATATTTAAGAGAATACTTTATGAATTAGTAAATAGATTAGTTGTAGTAAATCTCGTAAAACACTCTTTATAGATCTACTAATTATACATTTTTATACTTAGCTATATAGGAAAAATAGTTTCGTTTTATCTAAAAGCTTAAATAGGGTTAATAATAAGTAAACTATAATAATTAATAGTACTTCAAACTATTATACTTAAAAGGAGTTTTAGTAATTATTATATTCTAACTAGAAAAGACTTTAATATTATAAGTCAATTATTAAGCTTATTTTATAGAAGCTTTAAATAAACTTAAGAGGAAGATTATAGTAAAGCTAGGCTTATAAATAACTATAAATATATACTAAAAGTAGTTCTAAAGTAGTCTCTAGTATAAATAGAATAGTATCTTATATATAAATAAAAGAATTAACTTATCCTCTTCTCATATTTAGGACCTATTATTCAGATTACTTTAATTCTTAAATTATAGATCTATAAATATACTACTTTTTCTATAAAATACTTTTCGAATATTTTCTGTCTGCTTTTGCTCCTTCTACGAAATCACGTATATGTAGTATATGTAAAGCTTTTTCTAGTATTATAGTTAGGGGTAGTTAGCTAGTTTTAGTTAGTTAGGCCTTTTCAGCTATAGCCTATTTCAGTATATCTTCTTCAAACTAGAATAAAGTACTTAAATATCTATAAATAGAATAGTTAAGCCTTATATAAGCTAGTTTAGCTATATAATAAACTTAGTACTATACCATACTAGACTGAGTACTATCTCTATTCTTATAAACTTCCCTAGTAGTAGAACAACTAGAAATAAGCTTATATCTCTTCAAATAATATACTATTATAAATAGAATACAATAAAGAACTTCCCGAAATGAGTTCTTGAATACTTAAATAAAAGAAAACATAAACTTATTATAATTTATTTATTATTTCTTTACTTACTAGTTCTCCTTTCCCCATATATACTAAAACTTTCGATTATTACTTTCTTATACTTATAAGTAATACATACTATGAATATGAGTTCTATATATTAATTTCAAATATGCTAACATATATTAATTATTACTAATATTTTACCTATAAGATAAACCTATTAAACTTAAAAAAGAAACTACTAAAACTAAAAGTCCCTATAATATCAAAATTAATTTCTTAATTCATCTTAATCTAATCTATTGATTAAACAACCCTATACTAGTTTTCATCTATATTATTCCTAGACTCAAATAAATACTTCTTACCTCCAACATAGAAAATGATAGAAAATCGGAATTCAAACTCATATTATCTATCTTCTATCCTTATTTAATCATTAGAATAACAATTCCAGTATTTAAGTTACTTTTCTCTATTCTTTTTAAAACACCTATTTTATTTAGTACTTTTTATCGCTTTCCATTCTTTACAAATAAATCAATAGTTATCATATTCTTCTCTAACTCCTTAGTATTAATACTCTTATTTAATAAAGTACTTTTACCTACAACTAATCTATTCTTAAAATTTAAAGCTAGATTATTAATACTAAAAAAGCTTATCTATTTACTAAGTAAAGAATTATGATAAAAATCAGATATGTCAACTTAAGTTTTCTATTTATCTCTATTTTACTAAATTCCCTAATCTTCAAAAATACTTATTACTATCTCTATTACCTAAAACTATTAATATACTCAAACAAGATAGTATGATTAAGAGATTAGCTATTATAAACAAATCTACTATTTCTACTAATTCTAAATATCTTTACATCAAACCCAGAAACGTTTCTATTCTTAAACTTCTTTCTAAAAATACAGAAAACAACCTAACTAGTAACCCTATATCTAAGAGAAGAAAACTTAAACTTACTATAGACAAATAAAAGGATAAAGAAAACAATATTAATAAACTAGTTAGATTTCCTAAAAGTTACATTAAAATTATATCTAAATCTACTAGGAAATCGACCTAGATTAGAAATGAAGAAATCTTTTCTAAAACTATTAGTCTTAGATATTAACTTAAAGTCTAAAATATTGATTTATTAGACCTAATAAGAAGTCATTTACTTCTAAAAATATTTCAACTAAATTTGTTCTTTCTAAAAGAAATAGTTTAGGTAAACCTAAAGAATAATATAATATCTATCTCTTCTATATAAAACTAATTAGCAATATATAATTCATTCAAACTAATCTTTATACTATTTACTATTCAAACTTTACTCTATCTTGAAAACCTTATTTCTATTTTATAAAGTTTAGAAATAAGAATTCTATTTCTAATTACTCTTACTAATATAAAACTAGTTCTAGGGTAATATATATTCTAATTTTAGTTTAAATTATAAAATATTCAAGAAACATCTTGAAATCATTCAAATCTTAGATAATAGTAAAATAAGTACTTTGGTTTAAGACTTTAGTATTAAATGTAGTTTTTTCTATTAAAGAATAAGAAAGTAAATAATATACAGAAACTAGTTTAACTTAAATTATAATCTAAATAGTAGAAAGAAATGAAATTAGTTTTCTTTAAGATTAAAACTATTTTTAATTCTATTACTAAAACTCTAATTATTATATAGCTTTCTATTACTTAAAGATTATAAGTAATATTACTTATCTAACTATTCTTTACTAACTATATCCCTAAGTTTGTAATAGTCCTAACTAGACCTCTTATTAGTTAAAATGTTATACTTCAACTAAGTACAATAGTATTTAGAAATTATAACTTTAACTTTAATATTCTAGCTACTAAGTTTAGTAGTTTCCCTCTATCTTTACTACAAGCTCTGATATCTATTCTTATATTTAGAAACTATAACTAACTTTCCATATTTCCCTAAATTAACCTTTATATATTAATGACTATTTCCTACCTACTTATTTAAAGTTCTCAGTTTAAATAATTCACTTTAGTTAAATATGAGTTTAATTAGAGAGTTTTGATCTATATAAATAGCTTAAGGAGTTGCGCTATCTTCTTTCTTTTTATATTACTACTATAAAGATATTTTACTAAAAAGTCAAATAAATATCTAGATTACTTATGTATGTTAATTAAGTAAATAGTAATTACTTTACAAAACCTGTTTATTTATTTCAACTAGTCTAGAAAGTATTACTTATAGATCTAGAGAATTAAATAGTATTCTAAATTATTTACCTTTTACTTAAATTAAATCTTTCATACATTTATCTACTGGTATCAAGTCTATAAATATATAAACTCCTTTGAAAATCTCTTTTTTAGTATTCTTAACATACGTATATTTATTAAATATCCATATACTAAAGTTTATTAAATAAGCACCTACTTTCGAAAATTACTAGTCTAATACTTAGTAATTATTAAAATAGATTCTCTGAATGTCTTTAAAATTAAATTTAATATTTTAAAATAGTCTTTCGAATCCTATAGCCTCTTTTAAAGTATATTCAAAACTAAGAAGGTCTATTTATATCATTTAGTTACTCTTACTCTATACTTAGAATAATATTTAAGCTTTTACCTTATATATAGATTCAACTATAGGTTTTACCTAAGAATAGTATTCATACTCATACTAGCTTATAACTAGTTGAAATAGTAATAGAATTACCTATTACTATAGATATTTATACTTCTAGTTCTAATATTTAATTTTATAGTATAAGAAAGCCTTATAATAATAATTAAGGAGAACTTTATCTAAGCTAGAACTTAGTATATATAACTAAAAATAATTACTAAAACTATAAAACTAAAAACCTTTATAAACTTCTTAAAGATAGAGTAAAATAAAATACTTATAAGAATTAAGTATTCTATAATCTATTACTCTTCTATATCTTTTATATTAGAATAAAAGTCTCCTTAAAACCTATATAATTATTTATTAGAAAAGGCCTATAGATTAGGTATAGAAATATCTAGCTATAACTATTATAATTAAAGTTATTACTTTATCAAATTAAATCTTAGTAAAATTATCCTAAATATTATAATTAATAACTAACTTATAAATATTCAAAGACATATTATCTAATTAACTTATAATCTACTATATTAAGCTAATGATATCAGAAATTAAGTATTAATTAGATAATATTCTAATATTAATAGATTACTATAATACTAATTACTAGATATCTTAGATTATTATAATTATATAATTATAGAACTTTTACAGCTATCTAGCTATACTAGGAGTTTCCGTATCTATATGAATATTATTTATTTATTAGCTATACTTGATATTTTAAGATTATTTACTAATAAAACTCAACTAAATCTTACTATATTTATATAGACATTATAAATTAACTTATATTCATAATGGATAACTTTTATATTAGTAGTATAAGATTCTCTTTTAGGAATAGATAAGACTTAGTCTAGAGAATATTAAGGTTATAGATATTAAAGTCGTAATAGAAGGTCAAATAGAATACTTATAGTTAGTAGTAGGTAAATATCTCTAGATATTTAAGTTATATATAGCTATAAGAGTATGAAAGTATAAAGGTATAAGGTTATAAGGTTATTGTAGGAAGATGTATTAGTTATTCATTATCTACGAAAAGGTTAATATAGGGTAAATATACTAGTTATTATAGTTATAAGGAGTTTAGCCCCGGATTAACTAAGAACTAGGTATAGTAGTTAGTAGAGAACTTAGTAGGGGGGTAAGAAGGTTAAAATTATACTTCAAGGGGTAACATATTTACTAATAGTTATAGTAGAGAGTAAGCTATCAGCCCCTCCTCTATTTTCATTATTGATATTATAATAATATTTATAAAATAGTTTTCTATTAGATTAAGTTTCTAAATAGAAAAATGATATACCTTTAATTTTATACTTAAATTAGTTTGAAATTTAGAAAAGACATATTCTTAGTAAATACAAATATTTAAAATATCTTATTAATATTTCTTAACTTTCTAAGTTATAGTACTAAGAGTCTTATTTTATAGAAATATTAAGTTATGTAATTTATAGTATTTTGATATACTTAAAAAAGATTAATAAAATATCTTGAAAGTAGAATATATATATATAAGATATCTAGTTTTATCATAGTTCAAATATAAAAAATCAAACCAATCTCTATTTAATATATGTAAATCCTCTAAAGTATAACTGAATTATAATTTATAGTAACAGATACTAATATAAGTAGAATTATTAGACTTACTTTATATATAAAAATAACATGTTTAGTAATTTTACTAAATATATATTATAAGCTAAATAAATCTTATAATACTAAGATTTCCTAACTATCTAAACTCCTAGGAAATACCTAATAGAACCTTATTGTTTAAGTTTTTAAATATACTTTATAATTTTAATAATTTTAGAAATATCTCCTTTAGCTGTTTTATAATTAAGAAAGGAATATCATCTATGTAGAATAAAACATAGATATTGAATTTTCAATTTTTAAACAAAATGGTTTTTCTGAGTATAGCTAAAAGCCTAATAATTTGAGTATAGTATAAAAACCTTTATACGAAAGAAGAAATATATCTTAGAATTTATAAAGGATTTATTCGAACTTTATATAATACTTTATGACTTTTAATCTATCTAGTATTCAACTATTATTAGAAGTCTATTAGGGTTCTTTGTATTATTTAGAAATTTATTAAGAATATTATGCTATAAAACTTTAAAGTTGAATTTCCTACTATAATTACTATAACTATCTAAAAAGCTCAAATAGCTAGTATTGCTATATGTATAGTTTATAGTAGATTAATTAGTGTTATCCCTATATTTATATATAAATTCTTACTACATATTACTCTCAAAGTTTATCTATATCTATCTTATAAGTAAAGGTTTATTTAAAAAAAAGAAGTTTGGTCTTAATATCCTAGTAATCTATTTCTTACTAAGTATTCTTCTTTCTTAACTTTATAATCTAAGTTTTTGTTATTTTAATAAAAGACTTTTATAATAGCTTTAAAAGAATTAAAAATACTTTTCTCAGTCTTTTATAATATAACTAGTTGATTAAAATATGTCTAAATCCTAATAGAAAAATCTTCTTTTTTCGATACTTTATTTTCAATAATAAGAAAAACTATGAAAGAGTTAAAACTATTTTTATTCAATCTTTATTACTAATTTAATAAAGCAATACTAGTAAAACTATCTTATTTATATTTTATAAAGTATAAACTACTACTATTATATTCTTTCAAGAATACTATATAGTTACTAATATTAATTTCTAGCTAAAGTTACTATTATTACCTATTCTTATATTATTAGCTAGATTCCTGAATAAAAGAAAGTTCTATCCTAATTAGTTAAAATAGAAATTATAATTTAAGTTTCTTTAAATCAGCTAAATAGAGATCTTCAAATAATTAGTTCTATGTTTAATTAAATTATATATTCTTTTTTAGCTTATTAGATCTTTTATTTGAAATATACTACGTAGTTTTCTAGTTATTAGTTTACTTCTTAAATTCTGATCTTTACTTAAAAGTATTTTATATAATAAATATTAATTAGAAATCTAAATAAGTTCTATTATTTTAGATGTTAGTGTAAGTATAATTAGATTTCTTTTATTAATTATTAAAACTAACTCTAATTTTAATTTAAAATCTAAAGTTATCTTAATACTAATAGATTAACTAGTAGAAAAGCAATCAACTTATTAAATATTCTTACTATTTCGAAATCTCTTCATACTTTAAGAATAAATTCTTCGATTTCTTTGATAATGAACTTAACTAGTAATTCTATAACTGTTTTATAATTACTTCATATAAGTATTACTTTAAATAATATATTATCTTAGTAAATTTAATGCTTGAAGTAATAATAACGTTTTGGAAAGTAAAGATTTAAATCTTATCGAAATTATAAGTATTTAGAATATAGTTTATTAGGTATATATAACGTATATTCTTAATTCAATTTTAACTAACCTATTCAAAATACTTCATTTATAGTGTTTCTTAAATAGGTATATGTAATAATTCTAAGTTTAAATCTATCTTTAGTAAAGCTATAAGTTTTAATAGAAATCTAGAGTATATTCTAGTATTTACTAATAAAAATACTATTTATACTAGATTTCCTTGATTTTATATAGTAATCTCTAGTTATTTTAAATATTTAGAAGTATATTATATAGTATAATTAATATTTGAATGAACTTTGTGTATAGTTTAAATAGTAGTTTTATAGTTTCATATATTTTTATTGTTTAGGTAATCAGTCTTTTTCTAGTATACTAATTTGATCCAACGAGTTTTTCAGTATACGATAAAGATAACTTAAAATTGATATTTTACTTTATTTCTATATTTTAGTAACTAGTCGTTCTATTAGTTACTATTATTACTTTTTTAATATCCTCTTAGATTTTATAAATTAAAAGGTTTCTTTGATTTTTTGCCTATCCCTTAAGTATTACTATCACTCAAAAGACTAAATTATAAGTTTCAATAAGTAATATAAATATAACTAATAAACCTCAAATTTCAATTTTAACAATAAATACTCAAGAGTTACTTATATATACCTCAGGAAAGTTCAATAGATTTTAAATAATATGATGAAATAAGTAAACAAAATACCTATTAAGAATGGGCTTTTAGATAATAAGAATAAACTGATTATTTAAGTTTTATAACTTTTGCTTTTTAAGTATAAAGGATTAAATATTTAAGAGTATTGTATTCAAAATATCCTATTTTAAAAGAATATATATACATATAATTAAATTTTATTTCCAGGAGAACTATGTTAAAATATAATCAAGAGAATAATATACCTAGAAATTCTACAATAATAGTCAAATTACTCAGATAGATTATAAAATAGTTCGAAACTAGCTTATATTTAAGGAAAAAATAGTTAAATTCTTTAAGTAATCATCTTATAATACTAAAGTAGTTAATTAATTTAAATCTAAAAGTATAATCTAGACCTATATAGTAGGTTTTAGTCCTATTAAAAAGTAAGGCTTTTAAGATAGTATTAGTATAGATATCTTTGATATAAGTAATATTACCTAATATTAAACCTAGTATATTTTTCTTTTTAGATTATTAAGAATATTCTTAATAACCTTTTTACTTTAATTAAGTATAAAGGAAGAAGCTAAATTATATTAAATTATATCTATTTTTCTATCAAACCTAAACGATTGATTTTAAAGAAATCTATTATATTAGTAAAAAAGATTATTCTATAGAATTTAAAAACTATATTCTTTTATAAGAATATATATAATACTAAGGCTACTATACGACTCTACTAACTACTATATAACTTAAGTAGCTTATATATAGTATAACTATTCTATCTATATATATTTAAATACTTTATTCTAGTAAGAAAGAAATATACTTTTTAATAATTTATCTTTAGATTATATACTATATTATCTATTTATTATAATTATAAACCTAGTTATTCCTACTTAATATAGTAGTTTAACGTCTAGCTAGCTTTTACCGTTTTATAGTAAGAATAGTAGGTTCGAATCCTGTAGCGGGTAAGCGTGACCGGTAGCTATATACCTTCCGATCGCATAAACTAATTATNGTAGCGGGTAACTATAACTAGTAGCTACGTGTTTTCCGATTATATAAACTAAGTATAGTAACCGCTACTAGTTAGTAGCTCTTACTAATAACCGTTAATAGCTAGTAACTATTAATAGCTAGTAATAGGTACTATTAGCTAACTAGTATTAATATTACGTGACTTATTATAATCTTTAAAGAGTAACTATAATAGATAAGCCTATACCTTCCCTATTTATCAGTTATTATATCAACTAATTACGTCTTACTATTTAAGGTTTCCTCTGTGTAATAGTTCCTTAGAACTAGTAGTATCTATAGGGTTTAATATACTAGGTATAGTTTCCTTAAAGGGTTCCTGAGAGGTATATGACTTTAAATAGATCAGAGACCTTCAATACAACTATAAACCTAGTTATATTTAATTATCTCTAAACTACTCTTAATTAATAAATATTAAAGAAATCCTTTCTAATCTTTTTTCTAGTTCTTTAATAAATTACTTCAAAATAGTAAACTTAATTATTAGTAGTTTTAATATAGTAGTAAAGCTATGTAATACTTCTAGTTTTAACTATTAATATATTATCCTATACTTTTATATAACTAGCTAAAATTTCTAGTAATATATTAATCTAGATATTAAACCTATTTTTAAGATTTTAAAAATACTTAAATTATTCAAATTTAACTAATAGCTTAGCTAAGAAAATACTATTTAAGAGATAATTAGAAATACTAAACTTTATATTCTTTATACTAGAGATATTTTCAATTATTATATATTAAATTTAAAATTGAAAATAGTTTAGAAATCTAATTATAAAGAAATAAAGAAATACCAGAATATAATTTAGATATAAGTTAATACTACTATTAATAATAACTTTCTAATACTTACTTAAATAGAACTTCTTAATAATAATAATAATATATCTTTTTAAGGTTTCCTAAAAGTTCTAAAATCTTAATATACTTAGAATAATTTAGTTATATAGTAATAAATTAGAGTTAAATATAAGAAAGTCTATAAGAAAACTAATTTAAATATTTCTAGTCTAATATAATATAATAAGTAGTATACTATTTATTTCTAAGTAATTATATGTAGTATTTTAGAGATCTAAAGAACCCTTATAATTGAAGAAGGATTTTAAGTATTAATTTAATATATTTTACCTAGTTAAACTATAATTTAGTATTAGAATATTATTAAGAAAGAAACTCTAAATCTTAATATCAGAACTTTAACTAAATATAGAGAAATATTTATAGTTCTATTCTATACTAATAAAGATTTAACTAAGAGTTATAATAAAATACTATTTATATTAGTTATTCTCGCGGGAAAGTTAGATATAACTTAAGCTAAAATAGAATACCTATATAATTTCAAGAGCTACTTATACTTTCTAGAGGATTATGAATATATTAAATATACTATTACTAACTTATATACTAGATTCCCTAATACTCAGATATCTATTACTATTTAAAATAGTATTATAAATAAGGTAAATAATTCTCAACTCTATATTCTATAATAGAAACGAGCTAAAAAGGGATAGCTAAATACTAAAGAATATTCTAGTAAAACTAAAAAAGCTTTTTTGAATACTTTAAAAGCTAAATTAGCTTTTTCGAATAATAAATTTAGTAATAATTATTACCCCTCTGACTTAATATATATTAGTATTAATCTTACTCTCCTCAGAAAATCAACTAAATTCCCCTAAAAATCTTCTTCACTACTTAAAAACCTTATATATTTTTAAGGAATATAATCTTTAATAGCTATAAAGGAATCTATATTACTAATTTAATCGATTTCTTGAAGACAAGATCTTTTAAACTTAATAAACAAATAAATTTAGTTTAATATAGTTTAGCTTACTTTCTTATAGTTAGATAAAATAAAAGAGTTATTAAAAAGATTTTTAATAGTCTAAATAAGAAAGATATATTAAATTTAATATTAGATAATATTATTTATATTAAAGAATTCTATATTAATATTATTTTAGAAGCTTCTTTTCTTAGTAAAACTAAGGTTTATTATATAGGATTAAATTATATTTTTAGGTTTAGCTTCATTAAGTATTTTATCATTATAAGATAATTATTTAAGAAGTATAATTTTATTTTTCTTAAATATAAACCTATTTTAAACTATCTTATAATCTATTTAAATATTTCTAGTATTATTTTAGAATTACTAAGTATTCTATTCTATTAACTATACTTAAAAATAGTTTTCCTAAAACTAAGGTTTAATAATACTTATATATAGTACTTTTAAATAAGATATCTAGGATAAATTACTCTTTAATATTTAATATTTAATATTTAGGAAATAAAGATTATAAAACTAAAATAATTAAATTACTCTTATTATATAATAGCTTATTCTTTATAGGTTATATCTAGATAAACTTTAGAGTTATATTTAGTTTACCTATTTCATTATATTATTTAAGATTTATTTAATTTCTCTAAAGTATATATGGGTAACTCTAGAATACCTATTATTACAAATATGTTTTCAAACTTTCTCTTTTTATTTATATTACTTAATAAAACCTATAATTGAGTCTTTTAAGTATTATTAATATCTAAAAAATAAATAAAGAAATAGAGAAACTTTTTAATTTATAAAGTTCATTGAAATATTAAGAAAGTAGTATTAGTAATTGATAGAGAAATTAGTTACTAGAAATAAATAATAAGATAAAAGATTAATTTTAAACTATCTCCCTCTTCCTCTTATATTAAAAAACTAGTCAGAGCAAGTAAGTATACTAGAAAAGAGCTTATTACCTAAAAGATAAAAATATAAGAAACTATAGGACTATTATTTAAATTATACATAGAATTAATTTAAATAATAATTATATTATGTAATATATCTCTAAATATTTAAAATAACTAGAAATTATTATATAAGATTAAAGAAACCTAGTATAAATAGTATTTCTATTAGTACGTACTCGAATATACTCTACGTTTCTATTTAGACTTATACTTTTACTAGGGATAGATTTATACTTATAGTTATTAAGTATATTTATTTAAGAAATATTATAAATAAAGTGTTTTAAAAAAGGTTTTTAAAATTAAACTAAAGAAATATATTAGATACTTAGTAAGCTATATTCTGAATACCTACAATGTTTATAAGATCTAGACTTTTACTTTTGAGAAAATTATTATTTCCTAAAATATTAAATTTAATAAGATAAGATTCTATTAAAAAACAAACTTTTATGAAATACTTATAAAAGAAATTACAAAACTACTAGTTAACTTAAATACTAAAAAAAGAAAAACTCTATTCTTAAAATATTTAGAGATTTAAAAATAGTAAAAATACTTAATAAAGAGATTTCTCTTCGACTAGTTATCTTATCAATATTAGAAATAGCTTAAAATATTAAATTAAACTTAAAATTAGTTTCTAAAACTAATAAAAGAAGTTTAATTATATTTAAATTAAGACTTAAACTAATAAACCTAGTTTAGGTTTCTAATTAATAATAACTAAATATAATAACTTCAAGTAAAAATAAGAATTTACGAAATATATTAATAGTTAGAAAACTAGATAGTATATTTAAAGTAAGGGATTTAGCTAGCTAAGAAAGGATATTTAATTTAACTAAGAATAGAAGGGATTACTCTAGGATTAGTATTTAGCTCATTTAGGGTAGACTAAAACATAGCTCTAAACTTTAATTTACTAAATTAGGATTTTCGATTACTTAGGAACTTAATTAATAATCTAGGAATATATAATAATAATAATTAGAGCTAGAGATTACTATTAATAATTATATAGTATTCTTGAAAAAATATAATAGTAGTATTTTATATTTCTTAGAATATAAATAAAATAGGTTTGCTAGTTTTTATTTACTCAATTAATAGTAGAAGCTAGATAAGGATAGTTTTAACTTTTTAATAGTTTCTTTCAATATTTGAAATATAGTATTAAAGAAGAAAAATCTTTTTATTAAAAGTTAAATATATTTTAATTAACTAGTTATATTGTCAAAGACTTAGAAAGATATTACTAATTTAGAAGAACTACTATAAAAGTTCTTTACTAAAATAATAAAAACTAAAATTATAAAGTTAAAAGAGAAAAATATTTAGTAAGAAATAGATTCCTAGGATACTAGATTTAAATTTCTTTTTTTAAATAAGTTTTTACTTATAAGATATATATAAATAGTTTTTTAAAAATAGTATAAAGTAAGGACTTATATATATAAAAATATATAACTAGTTAATTTATTATATATTATATATATAATAATACTAGCTACTAAAACTTTTCAGGTAATTATAATAATTATAATACAATTTAACTTTGAAATTTTCTGATTCAATATTATTAATATGTTTCTAAATACTACAAAGAACTTTAATAGACCTCTAATAATAGCTAAATTACTAGATAGATGTGAAACTATAAAATATTATATAAAACTTGAAGATATTCTTTATAAATTTTGAAATATACTTTTTCTTTAATATAAAACCTTTTATACTACTTTTAAGTTATTAAGCTTCTAGCTATACCTAGAAAAACTATATGTATCTAAAAATAAGAGTTTAAATATCTTTAGTTTATTCTATATAGATAATATTCTTCTCTTATATTATTAACTAGCTAAAGAAGAAACTTTTAAGATTATTAAAAATATTAAGTATACCTATAAACTTAAAAGGCAAAGTCTTATTAAGTATTCCTTAGGGATTTAAATGATTGGAAATTATAAGTATTATAAGATTTACTTAGTTTATAATATATATATTACTAAAATTACTAAATACTTTAATCTCAACTATAGTTTAACTCTAATAATACTACTTCTAATAATAATTCCTACTATAAATACTAGTTAAGTTATATTTTAAAAGATTTATATATATTACATAAAAGTTAGTTTAATGTTTTATACCTCTATTATCATATAACTAGATATTTTATTTATATACTTTTTATTTTTAAAATACTTTATAAATCTTTCTTAGGTATATTAGGATACTATAAACTACGTAATTCGATACTTCTATAGGACACGATTCTTATCACTATAGTTTAGAAGCTTAGGGGGTATTAATAAGATACCTTAAACACTTTTAATTACTAGAGACACTTTATTCTAGTTAGAAGAAAATATGCCTTTCAATAACTTACTTTCAGACTATATACTATATTATTTATTTATTATATCTTTAAAAATAAATAAAGTTTTGAAATAATTTAGAAGATTTTAAAAAGAATTATAATTAACCCTTTAAAATAAATAGGATTAATACTTATATATATTAAATTAGCGACTACTAATAGCTAGCGGCAGGCACTACTAACTAGCTAGCTAGTATCTAGTATTACATAACTACGATCCTTAAAGAATAACTACGACGGATAGGCTTATATTTTCCCTATTTATTACCTATTATATTAACTAACTATATCTTACTACTTGAAATTCTCTCTATTTAGATAGTTCTTTAGAACTAGTAATATCTAGTAGGTATATTAAGTAAAAGCTAACTACTAGGTATAGCTTCCTTTATAGGGTTCCCGAGAAATATATAGTTTTGAATAGATTAAAGACCTTCAATCTAACTATAATATATATTAAATTGAAAAAACAATAGTTACTACTAGACTTATTATTTAAAAGAAATAGTTTAATCTTTAAAATATATAAAAGAATATTTTTAGTTTTATTAGTATACTTCTTAGAAATTTAGCTACTTTCTTTTAACTAGTCTCTAATATAAATTATATAGTTCTCGATTACTTACCCTATCTATAATATTATTTTAAATAATAATTATTATCTAAATATTTAAAAGTCTAGTATATAAGTTTTAAGGAGTATAATGAATATACTTATAATTCTCTAGAAAGTATAAGTAGTTTCTAAAATTATATAGGTATTTCACTTTAGCCTAAGATATACTATCTAGCTTTTTATAAGAATAACTAATATAAATAGTATTTTACTATAGCTTTTAATTAGATCTTTATTAGTATAAGATAAAATAAAGAATATCTCTCTATATTTAGCTTGATTATTAATTTTTAGGTTTAGAGTTTTTTCTTTAATAATATTCTAATACTATATTGTAGTTTTACTAAGTAAAGAATATTAATTAAATATTCAAAGTTATTCTTTATTCTAGAAGTTTTCTAGACTTTAGGAATCTAATATATAATAATTTAGAGGTAAATAGTATACTACTTCTTATATTATACTAAATTAGGAATATTTAGATTAGCCTTTTTAGGGATATTACTTTTTCTTTATTCTAATTTATTACTATATAATCAAATTATTCTATATACATTAATATTGCAGAATTCTGGGAAAAGCTTAAGAAGAAATATTATTATTCTTAAAAGGTTCCATTTAAGTAAATATTAGAAAGCTATTATTTATAGTAGTATTAACCTTTATATAAAATAAATCATAATATTTCTTTATCTTTTTACAATCAAATTTCTAAACTATTTAAAACTTAGAATATAGTATATAATAATTCAAAGTACTTTTAATTTCAAGAAAAAAAGATTTAATTCTTATAATTACTTATTAAGTAGTATTTTCTTAGTTAAGCTATTTATTAAGATTCAGTAGATTAATTAGTTTTGAGATATTAAAATTATATTTAATATCTAGATTAAAGTATTTCTAGATATTTTAACTACTAATTATATAGAAACATAGTATAATATACTAATAGATAAAACTAGAATTATTAGATAGTTTTAGTATAATATTAAAGTTACTAGTAATTTAATATACTATTTTTAAGTAATATATTAGGCTTTTAATAAAATAGATAGAAAAGGATTTCTTTTATATTTATGAAATAAGACTTCTGGCTTAATATAGTAGTTTAACGTCTAACTAGCTTTTACTGCTTTATAGTAAGACTAATAGGTTTAAATCCTATAGTAGGGTAACACAACTAATAGATATATACTATATACTTTCTAATAATATAAACTATATATAATAACTACTACTAGTAATTAGTTCTTACTAATAACTATTAGAATAGCTAGTAACTATTAATAATAACTAGTAATAAATACTACTAACTAGTAAGTATTAGTATTATATAACTATAACCTTATAATAAGTAATTATAATAGATATAAATAAATTTATATTGTTTATTTATTAACTATTATCTTAACTAACTATATTATTACTACTTAAAGCTTTCTCTATATAAATAGTTCCTTAGTTATCAGGAATAACACGTTTAAATAGTAGAGTTTTCACCGGAATAAACCTTAGCTATAACACTATCTCTATAAACCTTACCCTACTTAACCTACTTGAAATAGAGCCTCGTGCAGCGTACTTAGCCACGTTTAATTATATATAATATATACTAGATTTTACCTCCTAATTATATATAATAATTAAAAGTCTTATAATACTTAAAAGCCATTAAACTAAAAATATATATTATACTAAATCTATATATTTCGAATATTAAGATATCTACTAAAAACACCCCTCTTTTAGTCTTAAAAAGAGCTAATTAGTAGTTTACCTAGTATAATACTTTTTAGGTAGAAGCTAAAACCTATTATTTATAAGAATACTTTAATCCTAAAGTAATAACTCGCTAAAGTTTCTTTTTAGAGCTTTTTTAAGAACTTCTTTTAAGTAACTTCTTAAAAACTAAGTAGTATTAATAAACCTAAGAAATACCTAAATTAGCTATTCTTAGGAACTTTACCTCTAGAAAAATTAACTATAAAGAAAGTTAATAACTTCTAACTAATATTACTAGAGAGGTTTCAATAAAGAATATTATAGATTTTATAGAGAAAAGCTTAAAAGCCTATATAGTTCTCTATAATTTCTATACTTTAAGGACTTAAGACTACTAATATAAATATTTAAACTAAACTTACCTAATAAGTTAGATCTTTAAATATATAAGTAAAGTACTATAATACTAATACTATTATATAGAAGAAAATATAACTATTTAGGTTATAGATTTCTATAATTATTTTAATATTATAGATAATCTATACTTCTAAAATACTATTATAGTATATTATAAAATATTCTAGTCCCTGAAACTTAAATATTTTACTATAATAATAATAACTAAAATATAGTTTTANAAAGTAATAACTAAAATATAATTTTAGAAGTAGTAAAATACTATATATAAAACTTAAGTAGTTAACTATACTCTATCTATTACTAGAATACTATAAGTCTATAATCTTATAATTTCGCTAACTTATTTACTTATTAAAACCTATATATAAAGTTATATATTTATAAGTTATAACTATTTAGACTTAATACTCCTAGATAAAGCTATTTTAACTATTATAAAAACTATTTAGTATTTCCCTAAATTTCTCTAGTATAGTAAAATAGGTTATAATATTTTTAATATTTTAACAGAAACCTTTACTACTACTTTAAATATCTAAAGTAGTAAGAAATATTTCTAAAGCTCTAATAAACCCCTATATTCTCAAAATATAACTTAAACTACTTTTTAATATACTATTACTATATATACTTTTAGTTAACTTATAAAAGCTAAATACTAAATACTTTAACTAAAAAGAAAATTAAATAGTTATTTATCTTAGACTTAGATTTCTTAAAATAAGTTTAAAACCTTAGATAATAATAACTATATAGCTAGCTTTCTAGCTAAATTAACTATAGAACTATATAATAAATATACTATACAAAAAAGCTTTAGTAATACCCCTTCTAAAACTCTTTTAGCTTTAATTTAAATACTTTAGTTTATATCTTCTAAGATATAAAGTATTTTNAATTTAGGTATTTTAGTTTATATTTTCTGAGATATAGAATACTTTAGAATATTTCGAAGAATTCTAGTAAAAAACTATATTTAATATAGTATAAAACCTATATTAATTAATAGCTATAGAAATACTAAGATCTTTATTTAGACTATAAAAAGTAAAAAGGTTAAATTATACTTCTATAATATTATTTTCTATACTACTTTAGTAATAAACTTTATCTCTTTTTAATAGTTATAAAAATAAACTTACTAGTAAAATATTAGGCTAAACTACTTATTTTAACTATAGAAAGATTATTATTCTAAAATTATAGCTATTAATATTTAATATAACTAATAAATCTTTAAATACTATATACTTCATAAGAAATTAACTATTTTAGTTATATAATTAGTATAGTATAAACCTTTTCCTAGATATTACTAGTACTAGTACTATACTATAAATATTATTTAAAAACCCCTAAAAAGTAATAAATAGCTCTAGTACTAGTACTTAAAATATCTTAGTAAAAAACTTCTAAATTACTTTATCTCTACTATATAAAGTATTTATATTACTAATAGCTATTTAAAATATAACAGATACTAGCTTATATAGGGGGTATGTAAAGTATATAGTATTAGTAAAGCTAAATGAAAGATTCGCTACGTAGAATATAAGAATACTTTATATACTACCCCTAGGGAGTATATTACTTTTAACTTTTACCCTTATTACTAAAACTATAATAACTATACTTCTACTTTAATATTTATAGATTAAACTACTAACTATTCTTAGGACTTTTCTTTTATTAATTATACTAGAACTATAATAATAGAAATATTCAAGAATTAAATAGTACTCCTCAAATACTAGTATAGTATTAATATTAAAGTTTTCAAGTATAATAATGAAATCTTTAAATATAGGGAGTTAATATCAGATTTTATTTCTCGAAATATATACCTCAAATTATCTACTCTATATACCTAAAACTAAAACAGAAATACTAAATATATTAAAGTAATTATTAAAACTTATATAAGAACTATAAAGTATAGTAATAAACTACTTTATAATCTCTAGCTTAAAACCCTATAGCCTATAGTATTTCTTTATAACTAAACACTAATATACTTCTTAGGCTAGTAAATACTATATAAGAAACTTTATAAAACTACTTAAAAAGATAATCCTATAAAACTAGACTCAATTTGTTTTTATACTTATAACTATAAATATTCAATTCTAATTATAAATATTAAATTAAAATATAACTAATTAATTTACTTTAAAAAGCATACCTTTATTAGCTCTTTAATTATCTATACTTTAACTAACTAGTGTTAGGTATAAAACCTACTCTGAAACAAAATTCTCATAACTTATAATATCTCTTTTAATAAAATATTCTTTTTAATAGAAATTTAGTTTTTCTATAAAATAACTTTAAATAATTTAATTCTAATAAAATTACTTAATAATTATAAAAATAAATAACTATAATAAAACTAGTTAAAACCAACCTAATTATTTATTTAAACTTAAATAAAAAGCTTAACAAAATAGTTAATATAATAAAAAGTAATTATAGTAGTTCAAGGTCTTATCTCTATATAGTAACTACCTTTAAGCTTTATAAAATATTTGAAACTATAAAGTCCGTATTAATAGCCTTTCTAGAATTACTTACTATATTCTTCTATAATTTTATTTATATAGATAAAACCATAAAAAGGTAAAGAATTTAAGTATTACTAGAAAGAGTTAAATATAGAAAATAGATAAAATACTATACTAGAATTACTAGGAGATCTTTATTTAAAGCTATTTTTTAACTAATACTTTTCAGTTATTTCGAAAAATTCTAAAATACTTTTATTTATAACTATAGAATTATATAAATAGTTCACTGAAGGGGGTTTTAGAAATTCAACTTTCTTGAAAATTCTAAAATATAAATATTAAGATTTCTAATAATAAAGTTTAACTATAAAATAAATTAGATATTAGAGAATACTTAAAATATAAAAAATAGAAATTCTTATTCTAGGAATCCTATAGTAAAAGCTATTACTATTACTTATATCTTATTTAATAGTATTTATTTATCTATATACTAAAATACTAATAATAACTAAATAAGTTTATCCTAAGAGTTATATTAAATTATACTCCTAGAGTAAAGTTAGTAAAACCTTCGCGAGAAATTTAAAGATTTTAAAATACTACTAAGTTTATACCTATAAGCTTAATAAGTATAAGTATTTCCTAAAAATTAAAACTTATTTAGTTATTCGCGAAAATTAATAACTATAAGATAACTATGAAACTTATATAGTAATTCTAGTAAGAATATTATTTCAAACCTTTATAATAATTACTAATTATTTTAATCTTAAACTATTCTAATATAATAAAGTTAATATATTTATATATATAATATTTAATATAATTATCTATATAGAAATACTACTAAGTTATTAAATATAAAGTAAGATCTATAACTTAAATAAAATATTATATAGCTTTTAGAAATCTCCCCTCTTCTAGTAATATTACTTAGAAATGAATTTTAAATACTTTAATTTTAAGCCTATTATAAGAAAGCTTTATTACTAGCTTAAAAGGTATATTATCTTCTTTTTCTATATTAATAATTATATATTCTCTTTCCCCTTAGAAAGTATATCTAAAATACCTATACTATTAGTAAACTTCTAAAATAATACTACTTTAAAAAAAAACCTATAGTAGTTTCTTAGTATTAAAATTATCTAAGATTAAGTAATATAATAGTTATAGTTCTTATAAGTAATATATAGCGAAAAGCTCCTTGAATGTTTTGTAAAATATATATACTATATTAAGTAATTCAAAACCCCTCTAAAACCTAATAAACTCTTCTTATAATATAATTAAGTTTCCTATTTCGAAGTTAAATATTACCAATACAATATTAGCTTTATTAGTTATATTATAGTTATAATAAAACTAGATATTACCTATATAGTAAACTAACTATGATACTTTAACTAAAATCCTTTAGATAACTACTATATTAAAACTGAATATATATTACCTATATAGTAAACTAACTATGATACTTTAACTAAAATCCTTTAGATAACTACTATATTAAAATTAAATAAATAATATAATATTTTAATAAAATAAAAAACTTCTATTTCGAGTTTGGCTATAAAGCTAGTAATCTATTTAATAACTTTATTATTACTATAAATACTAGCTTTATAAATAATGATAATAACTAAAAAAGCTTTTAAATATATACTATATATCTCTTCAGAAACCTAATAGTATAGCAAGTTAATAAATAAAATATTATTATTACTTTAATAATTAAAATAGGGGAGGGGCTAATAGCTCGCTCTCTACTACAACTATTAGTAGATATATTACCCCCTAAAATACAACTTTAACCCTCCTACCCCCCCTACTAACTACTATAGCTAGCCNTATAGCTAGCCCCTAGTTAATCCGGGGTTAAACCCCTCGCGGCTATAGTAGCTAGTATACCCGCCCCGCGTCAACCTTTTCGCAGATAATAAATAACCGATAACTCCTTCCGCAACAACCTCACGCCCTCACACCCTTATGCCTTCACAGCCACGCATAATTCGAATATCTCGAGATATTTAATTACTGCTAACTACAAGTACTCTATTCAAATATTTATTATAATTTCGATATCCGCGATTTTAATATCCCTACCGAGCCCTGCCTACCCCCGAGACAAGATTTTATACTACTAATCTAAGATAAGATTTTATACTACTAATATAAAAGTTCTCTATTACTAATATAAGCTAATTTATAATTTCTATATAAGTATAGTAGGACTTAGCTTGCTCTTATTAGTAAATAATTTTAATATATTAAGTATAGCTAATATATAAATAATATTTATATAAATATAGATATTTCTAGTATAGCTAGATAACTTTTAAAACCCCTATAATTATAGTATTATAATACTCTAAAATATCTAGTAACTAATATTATAGTAGGGTATTAATATTAAGGTATTATTTAATTAATACTTAGTTACTAATATTATTAGTTTAGTATAGTAGTTTATAGGATAGTTAGATGATTTTCTTTTGAATATCTATAGGTTATTTTTTGATTATAGTATTCGGAATGATTTTATTAAGACCTAGTTTAATATATTGATAGCTTTAGTTATAATAGTTATAGCTAGATATTTCTATATTTATTTTATAGTTATCTTTTTATAAGTAGCTATATAGATTTCGAGGAGATTTCGATTCTATTGTGAAGGTTATAGAAGAGTCATAGATTATGGATTTCTTTTTTTGCGGGTAGCTATATAGATTTCAAAGAGATTTCAATTTTATTATAAAGGATACGGAAGAGTAATAGGTTATGGAATACCTAGCTCTTATAGGTGTTCTATTTTATTCTATCTTTAAGAAGTTCAAAAAGGTTCTTAACCCTATAACCTTAGTAGTTACTTTTAGCCTCGTATATTAAGCCCTAGTCTTAATAAAGCTCTCCCTAACTATTACCACGAGGTCTTCTACTACTATAAGGTTAAATATCGGAACTAGGGGTATAATTATCCACTATAATAGGTAATTTCATTACTATTTTAACTAGTTATAAGCTAGTATTAGTACGAATGCTATTANCACGAATACTATTACTAGGTAAAATTTATAGATAAATCTATATATAGGGTAGAGAGCTTAGATACCATTCCAGGTACAGAGCAAACGTAACCAAATATATATAATACTTAATAAAGTTATTTATATAGAAATACTACTAGGTTATTAAATACTAGGTAAGATCTATTATTTAAATAAAATATTATATAGTTTTTAGAGGTTTCCCCTCTTCTAGTAATACTACTTAAAAGCAAGCCTTAAGTATTTTAGTTTTAAACCTACTACAGGAGAGCTTTATTACTAGCTTAAAAGGTATATTATTTGTTTTTCTATATTAATAATTATATATTTTCTTTTCCCTTAAAGAACATATCTAAAATACTTATATTATTAGTAAACCTCTAAAAAAATATTATTTTAAGAGAAGTAAAGATTTATAGTAATTTCTTGATATCAAAATTATTTAAAATTAAGTAACATAATAGTTATAGTTCTCGTAAGTAATATATATTAAAAAGCTTTTTAAATATCTTATAAAGTATATATAATATGTTAAGTAATTCGAAACCTTTCTAAAACTTAATAAACTCTTCCAATAATATAATCAAACTTCTTATATAGAAATTAAATACTACTAATAAAATATTAGTTTTATTAATTATACTACTATTATAATACAACTAGATATTACTTATATAGTAAACTAATTATTATATTTTAATTAAGACTTTTTAGATAACTATTATATTAAAACTAAATAAATAATATAATACTTTAGTAAAATAAAGAATTTCTACTTTAAGTTTAGCTATAAAACTAGTAATCTATTTAATAGTCTTATTACTATTATAGATACTAACTTCGCGGATAATAGTAATAATTAAAAGAACTCTTGAATATATATTATATATCTCTTCAGAAACCTAATAGTATAGTAAACTAATAAACAAGATACTTTTACTACTTTAATAACTAAAATAGAGCTTTTAGTATTATTTTAGGCTATTTAAGAAACTATTGTTACTAGTTACTTTATTACTATACTTTAAGTAGATTTTATGATAAATATATTTAGTAAAAATAAAGTATATAAACCTTACCTAACTATCTAAATCTAGTATAATAACTAGTAAATAATATATTTCATAATAATTAAAATAGTTTAATTATATATAATGTTAAAATATATAAATACTTATAAGTACTAGTTATATTAAGATGCCTAGTAAAAGTATTTTAAAATTAAATATATCTTTTCAGGAGATTTTAGAGCTAATAGTTTTATAAAGCCTCTCTAAAGTTACTAGTTTAGCATTTATATTACTTAAATTAATATAATAGACTACTCGAGATACTTAGAGTTATAGTAAGAAGAGGAACTTTGAAATATTAGGGGTATTAGAAGCCTTATATTTAAAATACCCCCTAGCGAATAAGAGGTACCCAAATAGCCTGAAAATAGTACCATTTTGCTTATTATAGGGGTAGAGGTTTAATAAGAGTAATAGGGTTATTTAAAGTATTTCTTATAAGATATAAATAGAGTATTAATAGTATTATTCGAAAAGCTAGCCTATAGGTAAAACCCTTAAGGCTAGAGAAGTATATTAGGAATAATATACTTAAGTAGTAGAGTTTTCGTTAGAAGAAACCTTAGCTACGGCGCCGTCTCTACTAGGCCTCGCTTTACTTAAACTACTCGAAATAAAGCTTCGCGTAACACGCTTAGCCATGTTTAGTTATACACAATACACACTAGATTTTGCCCTCTAATTACATATAATATATTTTTTCAATATATTAAAACTGTTTACTAATATAAATAACCTCAGTTTTACTATACTTATATAAAATATATAAATTAGCTTATATTCGTAATAGAGAACTTTTATATTAGTAGTATAAAGTTTTATGTTAGAGGTAGGTAAAGTTTAGTCTAGGGGATATTAAAGTTATAGATATTAAGCTTATAATAAATATTCAAATAGAATACTAATAGTTAGTAATAGTTAAATATTTTGAGATATTTGAAATATATGTAATTATAAAGATAAAGGAGTATAAAAGTATAAAGTTGTTATAGGAAGAATTATTAGTTATTTATTAATTATATAAGAGTTAATATAAAGTAGGTATACTAGTTACTATTATTATAAGAGGTTTAACCCCGAATTAACTAGGGGCTAGCTATAATAATTAGCGGGGGGTAGGAAAGCTGAAATTATATTTTAGGGGGCAATATATCTACTAATAGTTGTAGTAGAGAGTAAGCTATTAGTCTTTCTTTTATTTTAAAATATTAAATTTAATTTTAGAGATATTTAGAGAATATATTTATAAGGATATACCTTATAGCTTATATAGAAAGCTGGGATAGCTAGGACTAGATTAACTATATAGATATAGATTACGTAATATAGTAGTTTAAAGTTACTATAAGATAAAAGCCTTTTATAGCTACTACTAGTTAGCTTACTAAGTTGAAGTNCTTTCTAAATCTAGTATAATAACTAGTAAATAATATATTTTATAATAATTAAAATAATTTAATTATATATAAAATTAAAATATAGGAGGGGCTGATAGCTTGCTCTCTACTGCGACTATTAGTAGATATTACCCCCTAAAGTACAACTTTAGCTTTCTTACCCCCCTTACTAATTACTATAGCTAACCCGTAGTTAATCTAGGGCTAAACCTTTCGTAGCTATAGTAGTTAGTATACTTACCCCGCGTTAACCTTTTCGATAACAAATAACCGATAACTCCTTCTATAATAACCTTATACCTTTACACCCTCACGCCTTCATATCCTTATAGCTATTAAGATATAATTTAAATATCTCGAGATATTTAATTACTACTAACTATAAATATTCTATTCAAATCATAACCTTAATATCCGTAACCTTAATATCCTTATTATAGACTAAGCCTTACCTACTCCTAAGACAAGATTTTATACTACTAATATAAAAGTTCTTTATTACTAATATAAACTAACTTATAATTTCTATATAAGTATAGTAGGACTTAGTTTACTCTTATTAGTAAATGATTTTAATATATTAATTAAATATAGCTGATTTATAAATAATATTTATATAGATATAGATATTTCTAGTATAGCTAAATAGTTTTTAAAGCTTCTATAATTGTATTACTATAATACTCTAAAATATCTAGTAATTAGTATTATAGTAGTATATTAATATTATAATATTGCTTGATTAATACTTAATCCCTAATATTTTTAACTTAGTATAATAAATTATAGGTTAACTAGATAATCTTCTTTTAAATATCTATAGGTTACCTATTAATCATAATATTTAGGATAATTTTATTAAAACCTATTTTAATAAAGTAATAGTTTTAGTTATAATAATCATAGCTAGATATTTGTATACCTATTCTATACTTCTTTCTTTATAGGTAACTATATAGATTTCGAGGAAATTTCAGTTTTATTATAAAAAATATAGAAAAGTAATAGATCACGGAACGCCTAACTTTTAGTATTCTATTTTATTCTATTTTTAAGAGGTTTATAAAAGTTCTCAACCCTATAACTTTAATAGTTACTTTCAGCTACGTATATTAAACCCTAATCTTAATAAAACTCTCCCTAACTATTATTATAAAGTCTTCTACTACTCTAAAGTTAAA
>RYZW01000195.1:31259-72736 GCA_004367215.1 Colletotrichum trifolii | reverse complement strand
ATACGGAGGAAACCTTAAGTAGTGAATATAGTTAGTTAATATAATAGCTAATAAATAGGAAAGTATATTATAAAGGGAAGGTATAGGCCTATCTGTCGTAGTTACTCTTTAAGGATCGTAGTTATATAATACTAATACTAGCTAGCTAGCGATACTTGTAGCTAGCTACTATTAATAGTTACTAGCTATTAACAGCTAGCAGTAGTAAGTGCTAACAGCTAGTAGCGGTTACTATATATAGTTTACGTAATTAGAAGGTATATATATACCTACTAGTCGCGCTACTTGCCGTAGGATTCGAACCTATTACTCTTATTATAACAGTAAGAGCTAGCTAGACGTTAAACTACTATGTCAAGCGGGTCTAAATATCTAATATATCCCCTTAGTTTAATTTTAAATAACCTTTTCAAAATATTTTATCTATAGTATTTCTTGAATAAATATACTTAACAATCATAAATATAAATCTATTTTCGGTAAAATTATATATCTTTATAAAAACTTAGAGTATATTCTAGTACTTACTAATGAAAATACTACTTATACTAGGTTTCTTTAATTTTATATAGTAATCTCTAGTTATTTCGAATATTTAGAAATATATTATATAGTATAGCTATTACTTGAATTAACTCTATTTATAATTTAAATAGTAATCTTATAATTTCTCGTATTCTTATCTTTTAAATAACTAGCTGTTTTCTAATATAACTATTTATTCTAACTAGCTTTTTAGTATAAAAAAGAAATAACTTAAGATTAATCCTTTATTTTATTACTTATTTCTAGTAACTAGTCTCTTTATTAATTACTATTATTATTTCTTTAATATTTCACTAACATTTATAAATTAAAAAACTTCTCTATCTTTTTACATATCTTTTGAATATTACTAATATTCAAAAGACTAAATTATAAGTTTTATTAATTAGTATAAATAGAAAAAAGTAAACCTAAAGATTTCTTTTTAACAATAAATACCCAGGAGCTACTTATATATATTTTAGGGAAGTTAAATAGATCCTGAATAATATAATAAAATAGGTTAATTAAGTATAATTCTAAAGTTTATCTAGAGATAACTTATTAAGAATAAGTTATCGCGTAATAAGAGTAATCTAATTACTTTAGTTTTGTAATTCTTATTTTTTAAATATGAAAGATTAAATACTTAGGAATAGTCATCTTAGATATTTTATTTAAAAGTACTATATATAAGTATTATTAAATTTTAGTTCTAAGAGAACTATTTTAAAATATAGTTAAGAAAATAGAATATTTAGTAACTCTAAGATAATATTAGAAATATTTAAATAGACTATAAAATAGTTTAAAATAAGTTTATATTCGAGGGAAATAAGATTATACTTTCTAAGTAATTATTTTATAATAATAGAATACTTAGTTAAACTAAACTTAAGAATATAGTCTGGTCTTATATATTAGATTTTAGTTTCATTAAAAAAGAAAGTTTCTAAGAAAATATTAATATAGAAGTTTTCAATATAAATAATATTATTTGATATTAAATTAAGTATTTTCTTCTATTTCAACTATCAAGAATCTTCTTAATAATCCTCTTATTTTTTCTAACTATAAATAAATTAACTAAATTATATTAAACTAAATCTATTTTCTTACTAAACTTAAAATATCTTTTCTTAACAAAATCTAGTAAATTAGTAATATAGATTACCTTAAAGTTATTAAAAACTATATTTCTTTAAAATATATAAAATCCTTAAATAATTAAGAGAACTCCTAAAGGAATTTCAGTTAATTCTTTAAGGAGAATAGGATTAATACTAATATATATTAAGTTAGAGAAATAGTAGTTATTACTAAGCTTATACTCAAAAAAGCTAATTTAGCTTTTAAAATATCTAAAAAAGCTTTTTTGGTTTCATTAGTATATTTCTCAGAATTTAATTATCTTTCTTTAGCTAGTCTTTATAATAAAATATAAAGCTTAGAATTATTTACTTTATTTATAATATTATTTCAAGTAGTAACTAATATCTAAATATTAGGGAATCTAGTATATAGACTAGTAATAGTATACTTAATATATTTATAGTTTTCTAGAAAGTATAAGTAGTTCTTAAAACTAAATAGATACTTTATTTTAACTTAAGTTATATCTAACTTTCCCATAAGAATAACTAATATAAGTAGTATTTTACTATAATTCTTAATTAAACTTTTATTAGTATAAGATAAAACTATAAAACTCTCCTTATATATAGTTAAACCCCTAATATTAAAGTTTAAAATTTCTCTTTTAATAATATTCTAATATTAACTTATATTTTAACTAGGTAAAATATATTAAATAAATATTTAAAACTACTTTTTTATTATGAAAGTTGCTTAGATTTCTAAGATATTATACATAACTATTTAGAAGTAAGTAGTATATTATTAATTATACTATACGAGATTAGAAATATTCGGATTAACTTTTTTAAAGACTTTCTTATATTTAACTCTAATTTATTACTATATGCCTAAATTATTCTGAATATATTAATACTTTAGAATTCTTAGGAAAATTGAGAAAGATATATTGTTAGTATTAAATAGTTCTATTTAAAAAGTATTAGAGAACTATTACTAATAGTAGTATTAACTTGTATCTGAATTATATAATAATACTTCTTTATTTCTTTATAGTTCAATTCTAAAACTATTTAAAACTTAAGATTTATTATAAAGTAGTTAAAAGTATTTTGAATATAAAAATATAGGATTTAGTATTTCTAATTCTTTCTGAAATTGTATTTTCTGAGGTAAACTACTAGTTAAATTCAAGTAATATAAATATTTTCTAAATATTAAAAATAAGTTTAATGTTTAGATTAATATATTACTAGATATTTTAGCTAGTTATATAGAAATATCATATAATATACTAATCGTTAAAAGTAGAGTTATTAGATAGCCTTACTATTATCTTAAAGTTATTAGTAGTCAAGTAAGTTATATTTAAAAGTCTCTGATCTATTTAAAGTCATATGCTTCTCGGGAACCTTTTAAAGGAAGCTATACCCGGTAGTCGGCTCTTGCCTAATAAACCCTATAGATACTACTAGTTCTGAGGAACCGTGGAAACCACGGGGGAAACCTCAGGCAGCAAACGCGGTTGGTTAATATGATAGCTAACAAATAGAAGGTACGTATAGGCCCATATCCATCGGTCGCAGTTACTCTTTAAGGATCGCAGTCACGTGACACCNCCAGCCAGCCGGTAGCACCTGTCGCCAGCCGCCGTCAACAGTCGCTAGCTATCAACAGCTGGCGGCAGTAGGTGCTGACAGCTGGTGGCGGTTGCCACAATCGGTTTACGCAATCGGAAGGCACGTGGCCACCGGTCGCGCTTGCCCGCCGCAGGATTCGAACCTACTGCTCTTACCATAAAACAGTAAAAGCCAGCCAGACGTTAAACCACTACGTCAAGCGGGATTAGTAGTTAAGTATATTATTTTTAAATACTTTATTTAAGAATAAATAAAATAGATTCAAAAAGATTTCTTTTATATCTATTAATTATAAGTAGTTTAGAGATAATTAAATATACTTAAATTTATAAGATAGTAGTTGGATTAAAAGTCTTTCATTTATTTAAAGTTATATATTTCTCGGGAACCCTATAAAGGAAGCTATACCTAGTAGTTAGCTTTTACTTAATATACCCACTAGATACTACTAGTTCTAAGGAACTATTTAAACGGAGAAAACTTTAAATAGTAAGATATAGTTAGTTAATACGATTATTAACAAATAGGGAAAGTATAAGCCTATCCGTCGTAGTTACTCTTTAAGGATTATAATTATATAATACTAGATACTAGCTAGCTAGTAATAGTTACTACTAGCTATTACTATTAATAGTTACTAGTTATTAATATTAATAGCTATTAATAAGTACTAACAATTAGTAGTAGTTACTATAATTAGTTTATATAATCGGAAAATATATAACTACTAGTTACACTTACTTACTATAGGATTTAAACCTACTACTTTTACTATAATAATAAAAACTAGCTAGATATTAAACTACTATATTAAGCGGGGAAAACTTTAATATATAAATATTTAATAAATATAATTATACTAAAACTTGTTTAATATAGTAGTTTAACGTCTAGCTAGCTTTTACTATTACGGTAAATGTTATATGTAATTAGGGGGTAAAATCTAGTATATATTCTGTATAACTAAATATAGCTAAGTATAACGCGCGTAGTCCTTATAAACTACCCGAGTTATATAGTAGTTAGTAGAGTCGTATAGTAGCCTTAGTGCTATACGTATTCTTATACTATTATAGTTATATACCATAGTAATAATAATAGCAAATACTTAAACCTTTTTATATTTATATAACAAGATTATATATAGTATATAATTATCTCTGCTAGATAAACTAATAATAGAAGTAAACTAAGTCTAGCTTTATAATATTATTATTTTCAATAACTTTACAAAGTTTATAGTTTAATATTCACTAACCTAAAAAGTATATTAGTTTTCAATTATAAGAAAATACTATAACCTACAAGGTTTTAGGTTAAAGATTATAAAGTAGCTTATTTTTTTATTTTATGGCTTTTATATAAACTTTAATAATTACTCTAATGTACTTGGTATTTCTATTTTAGTTTAAATATATAGATTAGATAGCTTGAAATAAATATTTCGAAAAGTAAAAACTAATCTTAACTTCTGATATTCAAAGACTTTTTTATTATATCTAAGAACCTTAGTATTAATACTATATTAGTATTTAAAGAATATAATAAAACTCTTAAATGCTCTTACTATTATAACTCTAATACAATTAACGAAATACAAATCCTAAAAATAATTAGTAGCTTTATTTATAAATATTAGAACTAAAATATAGTTACTATAATCCTAGTAATAAAAGTAGAAGTTAAAAGTAATATATTCTTTAGAGGTATTATATAAAGTATTCTTATACTCTATATAGTAAATCTATTATTCACCTTTACTAATACTATATACTTTATATACCTCATAAGTAAACTAATCGCTATAATATTTCGAGTAGTTATTAGTAATCCGAATATTTTATACAACTAAGATAAAATAACTTAGAAATTCTCCACTAAGATACCTTAAATATTAGTACTAGAACTAATTATTATTTTTCAGGGGGTTTTAAATAGTATCTATAGTATATTATTAGTACTAGTAATATCTAGGAAAAGAGTTATACTATACTAATTATACTACTAAAATAGTTATTCTTTTATAAGATATATAGTATTCGAAAACTTCCGAGTTATATTAAATATTAATAATTATAATTTCAGAAGAATTATTTTTCTATAATTAAGATCAACAATCTAGCTTAATATTCTACTAATAATCTTATTTTTATAATTATTAAAAGAAGATCAAATTCATTACTAAAATAACATAGAGAATAATACTATAGAAATATAACTTTGATTTTCTAAGGTTTTAATAAAGATCTTGATATTTCTATAGCTTTGAATAAATATACACTTTATATTATACTAAATATAATCTCTTACAAAAATTCCTCATAAATTATAAAGTATTCTATATCTTAGAAAATATAAACTAAAATATTTAAAGTAAAGATAAAAGAATCTTAGAGAAAGTATTACTAAAACCCTTTTTTATAATATATTTATTCTATAGTATTATAGCTAATTTAGCTAGAAAGCTAGCTATATAGCTACTATTATCTAAAGTTCTAAACTCTTCTCAAGAAATCTAGATCTAAAATAAGTAACTATTCAATTTTCTTTTTGATTAAAATATTTAATACTTAACCTTTATAAACTAACTAGGGGTATATATAGTAAGGGTATACTAATAAATAACTTAATTTATATTTTAAGAATTCTAAAGATTGATCTAAACGCTAGAAATATTTCTTTTTACTTTAACTATTCAAAGTAATATTAGAAGCTTCTACTAAAGTATTAAAAATACTATAATCCATTTTATTATACTAGAAGACTTTAAAGATTACTATATAGTTTCTAAAATTACTAGACTAATTTTATCTAAGAATACTAAATTCAAATAGTTATAAATTATAAGTATATTATAGTTGTATTAAAAGTCTTTAATCTATTCAAAGTTATATACTTCTTAGGAACCCTATAAAAGAAACTATACCTAGTAATCAGCTCTTGTTTTATATACTTACTAGATACTACTAGTTCTAACGAATTATTTAAATAGAGGAAACCTTAAATAATAAGATATATTTAGTTAAAATAATAGGTAATAAATACGGAAAGTTTATATAAGCCTATATCCACTATAGTTATTTATTATAGGATCGTAGTTACGTAATACTAGATACTAGCTAGCTAGTAATACCTATTACTAGCTATTAATAGCTCCTAGTTATTAATAATTACTAGCTATTAATAGCTAGTAGTAAGAGCTATTAGCTAGTAGTAATTACTATATAGTTTATATAACTAGTAGGAATACTAGTTACGGCTATTTACTATAGGATTTGAACCTACTACTCTGATTATAAAACGGTAAAAGCTAGCTAGACATTAAACTACTCCGTTAAGCGGGTAAATTATAAATGTATAACTTTATATATAGGATTTAATTGATAAGCAAACTAATAGGATCATAAAATTATAAACCTAAAATATTTTAGTAATAGAATAGATATAATGAATTACTTAAACTTTATACATAGTATCTTATTACTTCTAAAACTATATTTTAATCACTATTTTTATAATAAGATATTTAAATTTCAAGTATAAAAATATCTTATAATATACTAAAATAGTATTTTAAAGGTATAAATTATCTATAATACTAGAATAATTATAGAAACTTATGGTTTATATTACTATATTTTCTTCTATATAATAGTACTAGTACTATAATATTTTACTTATATTTTTAAAGATTTAACTTATTATATATACTTAATTCAATTATTTATATGAGTAATTTGAAGTTTTCAAAATATAGAGATTATAGAAAATCATATAGGCTTTTAAGCCTTTTCCTATAAAAGTTATAATATCTCTTTGCTAAACTTCTTTAGTAATATCTACTAAGAACTATTAATTTTCTTTATAATTAACCCTAATAAAAATAAAGCTTTTAAGAATACCCTAATTTAGGAATTTTAAAAGCTTATTAATATTACTTAGTTTTGAGAAAGCTACTTAGGAGTAGTTTTTAAAGAAACTCTGAAAAGAAATTTCAGTAAATAATTACCTTAAGATTAAAATAATCCTATAAATTATAAACTTTAGTTTCTATCTAAAACCTATTATACTAAATAAACTATTAATGGATTTTTTGAAATAAAATAAAAAAAGTATTTTTAATAAATATCTTAGTAGTTAAGATATATAAATCTATTATAATATATAGTTTTAGCTTAATAGTTCTTTAGTATTATAAAACTCTTAATTATTAAATATAATTAAGATATAAAATCTAGTATATACTATACATAGCTCAATATAGCTATATATACTATATAAAATTCTATTTTAAGTAGTTTAAGTAAGGTGAGGCTTATAGAAATAGTACTAGCGTCTGAGGTTTACCTAGTACAAACTCTACCTCTCAAGCGTGTTATTCCTGACAGATACAAGCGCATGCTAATTCTGTGTCCTATGCAAATACTGGTTGGAGATTTTGAACCAAGACATCTGCTACACGAGCTACTCATGCCGGCGTGTATCTCAACCGTTAGAAAACTCATAGTGCTGAAAAACGCATTTTTCTCAGTACACTTGAATTAGGAACATGTTCCTCAGAGAAAAAAAGACCCTGAAGGTTTAGGTAAGAAAGCGCGCCTGTAACTCTGTGGACTGGAGCGTGCGACGGGTCCATTGGATAGGTCCATCCCGCGGGTCTATCCCCGCCCCGCACTCTTGCCTTCGGCTGTCGGCCAAAGGCAGACGCCGGACCCACATCGCAAAAGTGATATCTTCGTCGAGATTTTTCGCTGTTCTTACCCGAATTCTCTCCTTTCCTCTTCACCTAATCATAAAACAATCCTCCTTATTCACTCTGGGTTTCAATCGTCAATGAAGCGACTGGAGGGGAAACAGGAGGAGAGACTGATGCACTTATTCGTCTTCTTACCCTCTGACCTGTAGCAGCTCGTGCTGCGCGTTGGTGATCGGAGAAATATAATTGACGATACATTCTACACTTTTTTTTGTCCACCCCTATTTGCGGAAGAGTTAATGATTTTTGGAATGGTTTCACCCAAGATCCATAGTAATCGGACCTCATATGGATATCGTCACGCCGGGCAGTTTCAGATCCCGCGCTCCACGGCGATTTTGCCAGTGAAACTACATGAAGCCATCGTGTTGAGGCTGGACGGCGGGCCTCGGGCCATGCAGCGGCACTTGCCAGCACGGTGTGGGATCACAGTATTAAACACGCCTCTAGCTTACTAAATATGCTGCACTCACCCCACATGAGCATGCATTCTCTACAGCACGAGAATACACTAGACTTCGCCCATCGTAGTCGGTGGACAACTTGTCGGCCCCACCCAAAGACCTGCCGACACCATGTTCGATCAGTCGACGGGCCAAGTTTTCCGAGAAGTCGTCGCACCTCGACCTCCGGACGCTTACTATAAAGGTCGAGATTGGTCGAGGAGGAACGGCGCGCGTCCTAGCAAGGGATATGGCGGGCAGAGCAGGAAAGGACCACGATCGTTGGCCGACATAGCCATGCATCTGCTTGCAGAGAATATTGGCGACCTGACGGAGCAGCATCTCGTTCGTGAAGACTTGCCCAGGCGCTACCTGTGGAGGATATGGCGCCTCCTGGAGAACAGGTTCGTGACGTCTCCTCTAATAAGAATGGAACACGCCCATCATGATAGCGAATGATGCCTGACAAAGTTCATAGAGGTGTGTGTTTTCAAGCGTGGAAAGTGCTCTCCAGATTTCTGCTCGCTGAGGACGACGAGAAGACCTTGAATCTTTATCGGTACCGGCAACACATTTGTCGGCCAACCGACAATCTTCGCCACTACACCGACCCGCTCGAGTCTCTCAACGTCAATTTTGTGGCTCATCTCGTCATCGCCGGCTCATGTGCTTTCCAAGAGAATGAACTACTCGTCCTTGCCAGGCTCAAGAATCTGGCAATTCTCGAGATTATACAGCCGGCCAATGAGTCGAGAGCCGTCTTCCCCAACGTCGACGACCGTCTGATCAGAGGCTGGTCTGAGATGGAGGATCCTTTCCCTCTCCTCAGGATCCTCAGACTATGGAGCGACGAAGCAACAAGCACGTACTCGCTCGAGTACGTGACTAAGTTTCCCTCACTCGTCGTCTACGACGTTCACGGTGCGAGGAGCGACTGGGCGGGTGCTGCAGAAGTGGCCTCAGAGCAAGGCTGGGAGACTGCAGAGCCCTTGCAAGGGCCGCACGAGTCTCTCCTTTGGTACCTGACACTCTTCGACTCTGTCGAGCAAAGTCAGCCTAGACAGCTTCAAGGACTGGCTCGAAACACTGACGAAGGACTGTTAAACTTCTGCCAAAGCAGCAGTTCGCCGGTCAAATTTATCCCCGATTACGAACGAGCGCCCTTGTTGGACCACATTGGTGATGCTGCGGCCAGGAATCTGTCCATGTACGTCGACGCGCCCGGATATGAGGCTCAAACGTGCAAAGGCTTTCCCTTCGAAACCTGGGCCTTCTGGCTGTATTCCTTGATCGGCCAGCTCACAAAGGATGAGGACTTGAAGAGGCTTGGCGTGGAACCATGCAAGAAGCCGATCTCCGGGCAACTGATCCTCCCCGCAAAGCCCATTGCGTGCTTACAGTTGGGCCATTCCGGTTCTGGTAAGGCGAGTATTATCCCACCTGTGTCGTACGTTCGCAAAGGGCTTTTTGCAACCCAACGATACACCTTCTTCCGAACCTCTTCTGGCAGCAGCTGGAGAGAATCCGCGAGGAGAACTGCAGAAGCGATGAAGCCTTCCGTTCAGCTCGGAAACGTCGAAACTGGTCTTAATCTTAATCGGAAGAAGAAGCGTAGGCTCGATGCCCTTCTGTCATCCTTCATGGGTCCTTGAGGGGTGACTCCACAATACAGCTTGGGCGAGATCTTGCAAGCGCATGACTTGCCGACGCGGTTGATCGTCTGTGAAAATAAATATACGAGCTTGATGGTCAAAACAAATTGGGTGGAGTAGCAGAGCCAAGGCTCGTCATGTCAAAATTAGGAGTAGCATGCATTGCCTCTTCTGGTATGAAATCATAGCTTTGTTTTAAGACTGAATCACGACGCCGAATCCAGATGATGACCAAAGAGGTCAAAAACAGTACCCTGCTGGACGGGTATACGGTTCCTTGAATGCGACCTCCTTGATATCCTGTACAACTCTTACAACATGGGCTTCAGGTCCTCAGCGACCGTGAAAGGTGCTTCTGTCTTGCTCTTGATTTCGTCTACCGTCACACCGTCCGCAATCTCGATTAGGGTCAGGCCGTGGGCGAAGTCAACGTCGAAAACACCCTGCCATCCAACTGTCAGCACATTGAATTTCTCGAGGTTAGAATTAAGTAGGAGATGACTCACCAACTCGGTGATGATTCTTGAGACACAAGCCCGGCCAGTCAAGGGGAAGGCGCACTGCTTGACAATCTTTGCGTTGCCCTTTTTATCGGTGTGCTCCATCGTCACAACGACCTTGGTTGCGCTGGGGTTGCTGACAAGGTCCATGGCACCTCCAAAGCCCTTGACCTTGCCAGGCAGCATCCAGTTGGCGAGATCGCCAGTAGCACTGACCTGCATGGCGCCCAAGATAGTCAAGTTGATGCGACCGCTGCGGATCATGCCAAAGCTCTCCTCGCTGCCGAAGACGGAGGCACCGGGCTTGAGGGTGACAGTCTCCTTGCCGGCGTTAATAAGGTCGGCATCCTCGGCGCCCTTCTTGGGGTAGGGACCCAGACCCAGGATGCCATTCTCGGACTGCAGTTGCACCTCAACTTCAGGGCCGACGAAGCCGGGAGCGAGCATAGGCATGCCGATGCCGAGGTTGGCGTACATGCCGTTCTTGAACTCCTTGGCTGCGCGTCGCACAATGCGCTCACGCTTGGCGGCGGTGTCTCCGGTACCGAGGGCCTTCCTGGCATCGACATCATCCCTTTCATCCTTGGCCCAGGTGTACTTTTCAATGTTCTTCTCGCTCGTGCTCTGGATGACGCGCTTGACATAGATGCCAGGAAGGTGGACGGCTTCGGGGGAGATCTCGCCAGGCTCGACAATGTGTTCGGCTTCGACGATGGTCATCTTTGCGTTACGGCCCATAGCACCGTTGAAGTTGTTGGCAGCCAGGCGGAACTGGCAATTTCCGAGCTTGTCGGCCTTGTAGGCTTTGACGAAGGCGTAGTCGCCGTCGATGCTGTGCTCAAGCAGGTAGGACTTGCCGTTGAAAACCTTGACATCTTTGGGGTAGGAAAACTGATCGGGGGAGCCGTCGGCGTTGTTCTTCAGTGGGAGTTCGCCAGTCTGGACGACAGTGCCAAAGGCGGCGGGGGTATAAAAGGCCGGAATGCCCTTGCCGCCGGCGGCGCAACGCTCAGCAAGGGTGCCTTGGGGGGTCAGCTCGAGCTCGACCTCACCAGTCAGGTACATTTTCTCAAAAGTCTTATTCTCGCCAATGTAGCTGGCAATCATCTTCTTGATCTGCTTCGTCTTCAGGAGCTTGCCCAAACCGGAGGCGTCGGTGCCAGCATTGTTGGAGACGGCGGTAATGCCGGTGATCTCAGGCTTCTTCAGAACCTCGTCGATCAGGGTATCGGGCACACCGCAGAGGCCGAAACCACCGCAGAGAAGGGTGGAGTTGGGCTTCATGTCTTTAAGAGCCTCCGTCGCCGAAGGATAAACTTTGTTGATCTCGGGCCTCCGCGCCGTAGCTGAGAAGGCGCGGGCAAGGATAGCAGCGTGCTGTGTGTCGCAGGCGTGTCAGTCCGAGAGAGAACTCGTGGAAGAAGAGCCAATGGGCACAGCCCGACGTACGTTAGAACCATGGCGAGCGTAAGCTCCCAGCGAGCGCACACACAGAGCTGCCGAAGGCATTGCGAGAAGGAGTATCTATGTCTGACTGGCTACAGTCGTTTCAGCAAGGAGCATGCAGACGAGGCCCAGGTATTCTACAGAGTCCAGCGACGATGACAGGAGGGCACTGACAGAAGCCAGAGAGCCGGGTAAACAATAGGCAAAAAGAGGGAAGGAAAAAGTTCCCTCAAGAGCAGTTGACGCGGGATTCCGGGTCAATTTATTGCAGCTACCCAAGACTTAGTATACCTTGGCCTTCCCCCACGCATGGACAACAGCAGGCCATGTCAAGGCCGTGTGTTGCCGCCGTGAATCGTAGCCGGGGAAAGAGCAGGAAGGGGGGGGGGGGGGGGTTTGCTGCTCCGCCCCTTCGGGATTGAGCTCGGCAAGCAAGATGCAGCGGTGGGCCCAAGAGGCTGGTGCTATAGAAAACACGCGGTAAAGATGACATTTCTGACCTCAAAGCTATCGCCAAAGTGTGGCGTTCGGCCTCCAGCGGTATTTCCCCCATCATGTTCCGCGACTCGGAAAGTGGCGGGGCTAAACGTTTTGGCGCCTGGGGGACCCCTTGTGCGTCACAGCTCCTGAAGCTTCCCCCGTCCGAACCCCGCAAAGGTCAGACAGACACCCGCCCAGTACTTGACTACCTTTCGTCTAGCGTGAGGTATTATCTGTTGCACGTAATTAGGGGGCAAAATCTGGTGTGTATTCTGTGTGTAACTAAACGTGGCTAAGCGCGCCGCGTGAGGCTCTATTTTGAGTAGTTTAAGTAAGGCGAGGCTTAGTAGAGATAGTATTATAACTAAAGTTTCTTCTAGCGAAAACTCTATTACTTGAGTATATTATTCCTAATATACCTTTCTAGTTTTAAAAACTTTACTTATAAACTAGTTTTTTTTAAATAATATTATTAATACTCTATTTATATCTTATAAAAAGTATTCTAAATAATTCTATTATTTTTATTAAACTTCTAGTTTTATAATAAGAAAAGTAATATTATTTTTAAATTATTTAAATATTTTTTATTTACTAAAGAGTATTTTAAATATAAAGTTTCTAGTAGCTTTAATATTTTAAAATTCTTTTTCTTATTATAATTTTAAGTAGTTTAACTAGTCTATTATATTAATCTAAGTAAAAAAATACTAAATTAGTAATTTTAGAGAAAGTTTATAGAATTATTAACTATAAAGTTCCCTAAAAGTATATATTTATTTTAAAATACTTTTACTAAGTTTTTTAGTATAACTAGTAATTATAAATCTATATATTTTAGTTTTATATATAGTTAATATCAGTAATACTATACTATAAGGTATACGTTAACGCCTGAGGCGCATATGCCTCTATATGTAATTTAGTATATATATTTATATACTTTATAAGTATAAAGCATATATAGCTATATACCTTTATCCCTCCTAGTAGTACCTATTATTAGCTATAGCTAAATACTATAGTATACTATAGATCTAGAGCTTTATATACCTATATATAGGTATATAACATAATAATAACAATAATAAATACTAGACCTTTTTATACTTATATAACGAGATTATATATAGTATATATTACCCTCTAGATAAACTAATACTAATTAGTAGTTAACTTATCTATTATTACTATACTATAAATTAGTAAGGTTTTTATATAAGAAGAAGTAATTACAAACCTTACCTAAAGTCTATATAAAACGAGATTATAAGTATTAACTTAGATATTTTATAGATATTACCCTTACCTTTACCCCTAGTAAAGTATTTTTAAGTTAATATACTAATTTTACTTTATAAAATACTAAAAAAATAAACTTGAAAAATACTTTTTAATATATATTACAGAATATTTAATAAATATAATACTTTTTAGAGTACTACTAGATATTTGTAATATATAAGATTTATAATATCCCATACCTCTTATACTTAAGAGACTTATATAATATCTCAAAATTCCTATATTTTCTTAAATATTATCTTTTTTTTGATACTCCTATACCCCCCTATTAATATATCTAAACTATACCCTAAACTAAATACTAAGGTAAATTCTAATATATTAATAGTTTAGGTAATAGTTTAGATAACCCTAAATAGTAAATATATAATCCTAAATTAGCTTGAGTTTTTTGTTAATATAGATCTATTTAGAAAACTTTTTAGAATTAACTATAATAACCTCACATAAATAAATACTAAAAATATTAATACTTTTACAGTATTTTATATCTCCTAATATAAATATCTAGAGATCTATAAGTATAAGTTTTTTAATTATTTTAAGATAGATTTTAATAAATAGCTTATAATAACATAGTAACTTATTAATAAGTATATTATCTATTATTTCTGAGATTTCTTTATTAATTATAGGATTAAAATTAATGAATTAAGAGAGAAGATCTATTTAGTACTATACTAACTTATTTGGAGTAAGTATTTTATTTTCTAGATTTTTAATAAGATTAATAAGATAAAGAAGTAGATTTTAGGTTTTAAGACTAATATTAAGAATTACCCTAAATAAGTTTATAACTTCCTCGAAGTAGAGGATATTAAGATACTTTTATATACTATTAAACCTAAGGCTAAAACTATAATACTTATAGTTAATATTTAGTTAATATCTAAAAGTTTCATATAATATACTTAGTAATTTTAACTATTTACATAAAATACCTAGTTTCCTCTACTACCTATATATAGCATATAACTTCTACTACTACTAGTAGGACTACTAATCTTTAAGTAGTATAATATAGTAAATTCTTATTATTAAGAGAATAGCGTGGAGACCCCTTACTAGTAAGAGGTATACTAAGATAATCGTAATATATAATATCCCTATCCTAAATATTACTCCTATACTTCTCCTACTCTTTTATTTAAAAACTTATTTACTAAGTATACTATAAATTTTATAAAGTTATATAATAAAAATATAAAATATAGTAGAAGCTTATATAATATTCTCGAGACTAAAGTTAATATCTTTTATAATTATTATTTTAAACTTAGTATTTTATAATATATATAAACTAAAGTATTTTCTATTATACTAAAGAATCGAGCTTTCGATTTTTACTTTAATAACTTTATATATTATAGCTAAAACTTTAATTTTAATTAGATAGCTATATATATTTAAGAATACTTTAAAAATAATAAGATCTACTAGATTTATTTTTCTAACTAGCAAAATACTATTCTTAGGAATATAATAGCTAAGAACCTTAATTAAAGTAAAAAGGAAATATTTAAAATACTTATTATAAAATTTACTAATCTCTAAAAGATATTTAGAGCTAACTAGTATACTAATAAGGTTTTCTATAACTAATTTATAAGTATATACTATAATATACTAGAGTACTAGTTAGTATTTTTTAGCTTTATACTAACTTCTTAGAATCTCTATAACTAGTTATAATTAATTATAAGTAATACTATAGTATTTTAAAAGTTATAATATTTTTAGAGTACTAGAAATAATAGTAATATACCTAAAGAATAGTTTTAGACTAACTATATATATAATACGCTTTAAAATAATACTTAAAGTTATAGCTATACCCCTAGCTACTCCCTATTACTTTAAAGTAGATATTACTTTTTTCTAGTTTCTATATATACTTATATTAATAAGAAGTATTATATATATAGTAAAATAAGTTATTAGTTAATAAGGTATATTTTTAAAGAATAATATATTTTATATAATAGGTATAAGTTAACTACTAATCTAATAATACATATTTAGATAGTATACTAGATTTTTCTTACTAAATATAAAAGTATTAATAACCTCAATAACGACTTCTAAGTACTTTTAAAAGATAATAAGTATAAAAAGCTTATTACTTAGTATTAAATATAATATAATTTTAAGGATTATACCCCTATTACCCCTATAATATCTAATACCCCTAGATAGTTCTTTATATTATATTTTAGTAATAATCCTATTATTATAGATAGAAGTAAAATTACTAGACTCCTCTAAGATTAAGTAGTATTATACGTTTTTACTAAAGTAAATACTACTCCCCCTAAGATTACTAAGAATACAGATATAGCCCCTATGTTTATTTTTATATTTAAGGGCTATTACTTATCTACTGTTTTCTAAGGGATTTTACTTAACTTAGGTATTACTAGTTTCTTAACTATTAGGTATTCCTAGTTTATAGCTTTCTAGTAAATAGTTAACCCCTCTATAACTTTTATACCTCTATAAGGTAAACTAGTTATAATCTGCTTTAGTAGTACTATTTTATTTATAATACTCGGAATAGTTAATATTTTTACACTACTTAGTATTATGATATTTTATATAGTATTATATAATATTTTTTTCTTATTCTACCTTGTAGATATAGACTACTTTAGTATAAAATTATAATATATATAATAAACTATACTAAAGTAAGAAGATTATACTAGTTATTTAAAAATAGGGATATCTATAAATATTCCTCGATAAGGAGAAAATACTTACTTCTGCATATTTCATAGAGTTAGAGATATGGAGACTCTACTATTAATTCGGATACCCAGCTATAATATATTTCTATAATATCTTTACTAAGGTAGGATATCCTATTAAGTACTATACTTTTAAGGCTTTTAAGTAGTACTACTACTAGTACTAGATATATAGTACTACTCTTTCTTATTTTCATTTTACTATATAAGAAGATATTAAGTTTAACTTTAAGGTTATCGTTAATATTATTTATATTAATAGTTATTTTATACTTTATATTATTAATATTACTATAGCGTTTAATACTACTTGCTTCTTACTAAATATCTTAGTAAAAGTAATATAGGAGGTATTTAAAGTATACTAGATCGATTCTTACTAGGGTTTTCTAGATTTCATTACTACTAATATAGGAATAATATTTTAATCTAAAAAGTTTAAATTAGAGGTAAAAGTTATAGGATTAATAGTATAAATAGTATTTATTAAAGTGTATAATAGTATTAGTAAAGTTAAATATTACTATACTTTCTTCTACTAAATATATAAGATTTATTATAATAAAGTTTTTATAGTAACTTAAGAGGTATACTTTTAAGTAGTATATAAGGTACTTAATAATATTACTAGGTTAAATAGCTTTGTATTTATATTACTTATTTTTAATATATATTTATATTTTATAGATGATTCTGCTCCTTCCCCGGATATTGTTACTTATACTTATATTATTTAGAAAGTAATAGAGGTAGTCTATTATATTTATACTAAATATGTTATTAATACAATTTTAGTAATATGTAATAGCTCTAATATCTCGTATATAGTAGTTTTCTTATTTTAGTCTCTTATATATATATAGTAGGAGAAATATAGCTAGTAAAGCTTATTTTGCTTTATTACTATTTATAGTAAGATATATATTTTTGAATTCTTTTAAGGTTTTCGAGAGTTTTGAATTATAGCTATAAAACTATATTTCGAGAATAACTAAATACTTTTACTAGTACTATTAATAGCAATATTACTAAATACTAGTAATTATTTTATATATATCCTAAATCTTAATACTAGAGCTATTACTAGAAGTTTAATATTACCGAGAAATATATATTCCTATAGTAGTATCCCGATTCTGTCTATTATTATCCCTGAAAAGTTTTAGAATACTTAGAGGATATTATAAAATATTATTATTATATAAAATAGTAATTCTACTACTAGTAGTAATAATTCTTTATTTTTCTAAGTTATTAGTAATTTCTATAATATACTTTTTAATTTTCTAAGATAATTTATTATTATTCTAGTTTAGAGATTTAATTATAAGTTTTGTTTTATAGTATATTTTATAGTTAAAGAATAGTTAGATATAGTTTTCTCTCTTATTTTCTATAAAAAAGGTATTATTATAATACTAGGTTTATTATTTAAGGAGTTTATTAAAAAGGAGGTTAAGAATATTATTACTAATAGTATTATTAAGATTATTAAGTTTAACCCTATTTTCTATAAAAATTATAAATATGTTAAGTTATATATTATTAACAAGATTAAAAATAAAAATATAAATGAGGTATATAAGAAGTTATGCTTTATTATCTAAAGTTTTAGTAATAATAGTAAGTTTGAAATATTAATATAATTACTAATAATCTAATAGAGTAACTAATAGTCAATTTTAACTATAACTTTAGCTTTTTTTTAGTATAAAAGTATAATAATATAGTTTTAAGATATTATTTAAATTTATATTTAAACTAAAATAGAGTTTATAAAGTATATTATAGCTAACTTACTATTTTATTTTAAGGGGTAATATTTTCTAGATTTTGTAATAATTATTATTAAACTATTATATAGCTTTACTAAAACTAGTATCTACTAGTAAGTAATTTATTCTAAGTATTATAAAGAATAGTTATAAATAGAGATATTTATATATAATTTATACTTCCTCGTCTTATATTATACTAATAATAATTTTAGTTTTATAAATATATAAATTAATAATACTTTTAGTTTCTCTAATACTACTTTCTTATACTATAAAGATAAGGAATTCTAAAAAGCTCTATTTAAAGCGAAGCTAAAGATAACCCTTATAGTAACTATTTTTCTAGTATTTAATAGAAGTATCTTAAGTTTTAATAATAACACTTTCTACTTATATGAAAAGTACTAAGGGTAAAAGCTAGTATTTCTTAATACTTATATTATACTTAAGGTATTTAAGAAAGTATATATTAAATAACGCATATAAGGAATATATCTCGCCTCGATATACTAACCTGAAGCGTTATTCAACTTCTTACGTACTACATAAGAGTAATAACCTTTTATTAACAATATTACTATTCTGAATAAGTATTTTAAGTAGTAAATTAAGTACTTTAATTATAGCTTTAACTTTATATTACTTAATCTTTTAAAAACGTGTTTTTATACTTTTATTAATAGTTCTTTTACTAATAATACTAATTTCTTATCTTAACTAGGATTTATAATAATCTTAAATTAAGAGATAGTAACTAGTAATAACTAGTTTAACTTCTATAATAATTTTATATATTATCTTTCTACTAAAAATAAAAAAGTTATTAGGAATATATTTACTTTAGAAATTTATACTATAATAGCTAGTATAGATTTTGTGTATACTATTACTATAATACTTAAGAAGATCCTTAAATACTAAAACCTCTTTTATATCCTAATAATTATCTATATTAACTTATACTCATTTTATAAATACTTTGTAAAGCTTAGTATTACTAAAGAGAAATACCTAATAATTAATATTATAGTATTAAGGTAGTTATATAAGTATTACAAGTTCTATAAAGTATAGTAGATTAATAGAGATAATAATATTACTAATACTTTCATAAAAGGTACTCTAAACTATATTTTAGAGAAATTCATTAATTTAAATTATATAATTATTTAAATAGAAAGATAGGTGACTTAAGTAGAGTAGATAATAAGGGGTATTTAGATATTATTAGGAAAAAGGGTAAAAAGATCGCTTTTGATATTATTTTATACTTATTATTTATACTATTTTTAATAGTATTTTTAGTATACAATTATAGTATTTTTAATACTAGTTTTTATATATAAATAGAGGTATATAAAGTATATAGTAAAAAAAAGAATTATTAGTATTAGTAACATTATACTATAAAGTATACATTAACGCCTAAGACGTATACACCTCTATACGTAATTCGGCATATATATCTATATACTTTATAGGTATAAAGTATATATAGCTATATACTTTTATCCCCCCTAGTAGTACTTGTTACTAGCTATAGTTAAGTACTATAGTATACTATAGATCTAAAGCTTTATATATTTATGTATAAGTATATAATATAATAAGAATAATAATAAATACTAGACTTTTTTGTATTTATATAACGGGATTATGTATAGTATGCGTTACTTTCTAGATAAACTAATAGTTAAACTATTTTAATTATTATAAAGTATATTATTTACTAGTTATTATATAAGATTTAGATAACTAGGTAAACTTTATATATTTTATTTTTACTAAATATATTTATTATAAAGTTTACTTGAAATATAGTAATAAAGTTACTAGTAAAAATAATTTTTCGAATAATTTAAAATCATACTAAAAGTTTTATTTTAATTATTAAAATAGTAATAATATTTTATTTATTAGCTTATTATACTATTAAGTTTCTAAAGAGAAATATAATATAAATTATAGTTATATTAAAGGTTTCTAATCTATTTAAAATTATATACTTCTCCGGGACTTTTTAAAAATAGTTATACCTAGTTATCGGCTCTTACCTTATTTACCCTATAGATATTACTAGTACTGAAGAACTGTTTAAATAGAGGAAACTTCAGGTAGTAAATATAGTTGGTTAATATAATAGGTGATAAATAGGGAAAGTATAGGCCTATCTGTTATAGTTACTCTTTAAGGATCGTAATAGGTTACGTAATACTAGATACTAGCTAGCTAGTAGCGCCTATTACTAGCTATTCCTGTTAATAGTTACTAGCTATTAACGTTAATAGCTATCGGGAAGTACTAATAGCTAGTAGCGGTTACTATACTTAGTTTACATAATCGGAAGATATATAGCTACCGGTTACGGTTACCCGCTATAGGATTCGAACCTACTGCTCTTGCTATAAAACGGTAAAAGCCAGCTAGACATTAAACCACTATATCAAGCGGGAGAAATATATAATATATATTTAAAAGCTTTTTTAATTATTACTATTATCTATAAAACTAGTATTTATAGTAATAATAAAGTTATTAAATAGATTACTAGCTTTATAGTTAAACTTAAGATAAAAGTTCTTTATCTTACTAAAATNAGACTTTATGTATTAATATACGTGTAAGGAAACCCTCATATATAAATATATATATATATACAAAAGCCCTTATATTTTAATATACGTTTAAGAAGAACTTTATTATTCTCGCAATCACTAATAGTAAGAACATTTCTAAGAAAAGCTTTTTTTACTAGTTATCTTATTAGTATTAGAAATAGTTTAAAATGTTAAGCTAAGCTTAGATTCAGTTTTAAAAACTAATCAGAAAAGTTTAATTATACTTAAATTAATATTTAAACTAATAGGATTAATTTAGGTGTCTAATTAATAATAATTAGATATAATAATTTCAGGTAGAAATTAGAATTTCAAAAGTATACGAATAACTAGAAAACTCGATAATATATTTGAGATAAAAGAGCTAGCTAGCTAAAAAGAGATATTCATTTTCATTAAATAAAAAAGTAATTATCTTAGGATTCCTATTTAGCTAATTTGAGGTAGATCAAAATATGACTCAAAATCTTAACTTTCTAGAACGGGATCTTTAACTACTTAAAAACCTAGCTAATAATATAAAAATAGATAATGATAGGAAACTAAGTTGGAGATTACTATTAATAACTATATAGTATTTTCAAAAAAGTATAATAGTAGTATTTTATGTTTTTCAAAGTATAAATAAGATAGTTTTACTAGTATTTATTTATTTAATTAGTAGTAAAAGTTAGATAAAAATAGTTTTATTTTTTTAATAGTATTTTCTATTATTTTAAATATAGTATTAAGGAAGAAAGATCCTTTTACTAAAATTCAAATACACTTTAATTGATTAGTTATATTACTAAAAACTTAAAAAGATACTACTAATTTACTAGAACTACTATAAAGGACTTTTATTAAAATAATAGAAATTAAGATTATAAAGTTAAAAAAGAAAGGTATTTATTAAGAAATAGATTATTAAAATACTAAAATAAAGTTTTCTCTTTTTAAATAAGTGTTTACTTATAAGACAAATATAAATACTTTCTAGAATAGTATAACGTAAGGATTTATATATATCTATGTAGTTATATTGAAAATCTTTGATCTATTTAAAGTTATATGCTTCTCGGGAACCTTTTAAAGGAAACTATACCCGGTAGTCAGCTTTTACTTTATTTACCTACTAGATATTACTAGTTCTGAGCACCTATAGAAACTATAGAGGAAACCTTAAGTAGTAAAATATAGTTAGTTAATATAATAACTGATAAATTAAAAGTATATATATACTTATATCTATTATAGTTACTTATTATAAGATTATAGTTACGTAATACTAATACTAACTAGCTAGTAGTACTTATTACTAGTTACTATTAATAGTCGCTAACTATTAATAGCTAGTAGTAGTAAGTATTAATAGCTAGTAGTAGTTACTATATAGTTTATATAATTAGAAAGTATATATATACCTACTAGTTATACTTACCTGCCGCAGGATTCGAACCTACTACTCTTACCGTGATAGTAAGAGCTAGCTAGACATCAAACTACTATATTAAGCGGGTAGACTTATATATATATAAATATATAATTAGCTGATTTAATATAAACTATATATATGATAATACTAGCTACCCGAGCTTTTCAGGTAGCTATAGTAATTATAGTATAGTTTGACATTGAAGTTTTATGACTTAATATTATTAATATATTTCTAAATACTATAAGGAACCCTAATAGACTTCTAATAATAATAAAACTCCTAGATAGATATAAAGTTATAAAATATCATATTGAATTCAGATATACTTTTTATGGATTTTAAAATATACTTTTTCACTATAAAGCTTTTAATGCTATACTTAAGTTATTAGGCTTCTAGTTATACTTAGAAGAGTTTTATTTATTTAAAAATAAGAATTTAAATATCTATATCTTATTTCATATAAATAATATTTTTTTCTTATATTATGAAGTAGCTTAAAAGGATACTTTCGAGATTATTAAAAGTATTAAGCGTATTTATAAACTTAAAAAATAAGGTTTTGTTAAGTATTTCTTAGGAATTCGAATAATAAGGGATTATAATTATTAAAAGATTTACTTAAGTTAATATATATATATATTACTAAGATTACTGAGTATTTTAATCTTAACCATAGCTTAACTCTAATAATACTATTTCTAGTAATATTCTTTACCATAAGTAGTAGTTAGGCTATATTGTAGAAGATTTATGTATATTAGGAAAAAATTAATTTAATTCTTTATATATTTATTATAGTATAACTAGATATCCTATTTATATATTTCATACTTTTAATATATTTTATTGACTTTTCTTAAGTATACTAAAATACTATAAACTATATAATTTAGTATTTCTATAAGACAAAATTCTCAGTATTATAGTTTAGAAATTTAAAAAGGATGAACGAGATATTTTCAATACATTTAATTACTAGAAATACTTTATTTACAAACTAGAAAGAAACTTAGAAATTAAGTTATAGCCATATTATTTCTCTATTTAGAAAGTTAATCTAAGAGAAAACTACTTAATAGAGTAGTATTATGATAGTAATAATTAAAGTAGGATTTCTTAGCTTAGAATATATTTTAAGAACAGTTCTAGTATTAAAAAGAGTATTTTAAAATATCGAGTTTAGTTTTAGAAGTATTTAGAGAATTCATTATAATAGTGGCTAAACTATTAGACTAGTAATCTCAGATAGTAAATACTTATTTACTAGATTTTAATATATAAGTATCTAATAAACATAGTTATACTAAGAATACTTGAAAAGTAATTTTAAAGTAATTTATATACTAATAGACTTGATACTAGTAAATAGATATATAAGAAATCTAACTGAAGTAAAATTTAAATAATTTAGAGTATTTATTAATTTGATAGATTTATAACCAATACTTTTAGAACTAGCTAGAATAATAGAAGAAGTTTCTTGAATTAATTCTTTATCTACCTGAATATAGATATAAGTAATCGAGATACTTGTTTTATCTTTAGTAAAATATCTTTATAATAGTAATATAGAAAGAAAAGAGATAGTAATACTCCTTAAGCTATTTACGAGGAATAAAGCTCTCTAACTAAGCTTTTTTCTAATTAAAAATAAACTATTTAAATTCAAAACCTTAAATAGATGAGTAAGAAGTAGTAATTAGTATATAAAAGTTAACTTAAGAGGATATGAAGAATTAATTATAACCCCTAAAATTAGGAATAAAAGTAGAAGCTTATCTTAAAAATAGATAATATCTATTAAAATTAGTAACTAGAGTATTATATCTAAAGCTATAAGTTCTGAATTTTCTTATGCCTAGCTGAGAAGTAAGAATTCTTCTAATAGGAAACTTAGTTAAAATTATTAAAGGTTTAAGGATAAACCTAGTAGAAGATATTTAGATAAAAAGTAATACTTAAAGTATTTAGTTACTTTTACTCTATACCTAGAATGGTATCTAAGCTCTTCACCTTATATATAGATTTAACTATAAACTTTACCTAATAATAGTATTCGTACTAATATTAACTTACAACTAATTAAAATAGTAATAAACTTACTTATTATTATAGATAATTATACTCCTAGTTCTAATATTTAACTTTATAGTAATAGAAGACTTTATAGTAATAATATATATAAGGAAAACTTTATCTAGGCTAAGGCTTAGTATATATAGCTAAAAGTAACTACTAAGGTTTTAGGGTTAAGAACCTTTGTAAACCTCTTAAAGATAGAATAAAACAGAACGCCTATAAGAGCTAGGCGTTCCGTGATCTCCGTGTCCAAACCGTCCTCAGTAGGGTCTAGCGGCTAGAGTAGTAGTATACTGTACCTTTACGATAGAACTGAAATCTCCTCGAAATCTATACGGCTACTATACTTAAAGTATTAAAGTATTGAGAAGTAATATTTATAAGACTAGAGTAATGGTAGGTTAAAGTATTTTGATAATAGGGGTTTTAGTAGTAGAATAAGAAATATTTCTATTCTTAATAAAAATAGTTATAAAACCTTTCTTTTATCTTAACTATGACTTAAGATAAATAAATTTCTTTGTATTACTAACTTTTGTATTATTTAACTAAGACGAATTAGACTTAAAAGAAGATTATAAATTAAAATATTTATTTTATTAGTATCTAAGATTTATAGAGCTTTTAGGTATTTCTTGAAAGCTTTATAGATCTAGTTTAAAACTAGAAAATATATAGCTTTCAGACTAGTTTTATATTAATAGTAATAATTAGAAACTAAATCTTTACTACTAATATTAATAGTATAAAGATAAGGTATTCGAGAAAGGGTAAAGTTGAAATAGTAAACTATATAAAGAATAGTTTAAATAAGTTATATATTACTAATAATCTTAATCTAGAGTAAATAAGTATTATATTTCTTAGTAGTCTCGGTTTTCTTAGAAAAGGTAGATTTAATTAGAGTATTCTTCAAAGCAGTAGATTTCTTACTAAACTTCATAAATTAATATGTAGTAATTTTAATTTAATATTTAAGATTATTAATTTGTGACGAAGTTCTCTAATTTCTAATTTGAGAAGATTTCCTCATAATACTAGCTTTAGTCTTTAAATAATTCTAAGAAAATCTAACTTTTTAATATTATTTTCCCTATTTTCTTCTTTATTTATATTATTTCTAAATTCCTCTTTTTTATTAATAATAAGTTCAGGTTTTTACTTTTTTTAACTTTAAAGTTTCTAGCTAAATTATCTTTATTATTATTAGATAGAAACTTTTAGGTAGAAACTTTCCTAGGATAACTATAAAGATATTTCGAACTAGTAGTAATAATAAGGTTCTTTATTAAAATAGCAGATTTTCTATAAGATTACTATAGTGGGGGGACATTAATAACGGTCGACAACGAAATCCTCACCCAAAATNAGGCTATACTTTAGAACATATAGGGGTTTATTAGAGTTTTAGAAATATCTCTTACTACTTCAAGTATTTAAAATAATTATAAGAGTTTTAGTTAAAATATTAAAAGTATTATAATTTATTTTATTATAATAAAGAATTTTAGGGAAAAACTAGATAACTTCTATAATAGCTAAGATAATTCTATCTAGGAGTATTAAGTCTAAATAGCTATAGATTATAAATATATAGCTTTATATATAGATTTTAATATATAAGTAGGCTAGTAAAGGTATAAGATTATAGATTTATAATATTCTAATAATAGATAAAGTATAGTTAACTACTTTAGCTTTATATATAGTATTTTATTATTTCTAAAATTATATTTTGATTATTACTTTTAGAGTAAAATACTTAAGTTTCGGGGACTAGATTCTTTTGTAGTATATTATAGTAGTATTTTAGAAATATAGATTATCTATAATACTAAAATAGTTATAGAAGTTCATAGCTTAAATAGCTATATCTTTTTCTATATAGTAATATTAGTATTATAGTACTTTATTAGTATACTTAAAAATCTAACTTACTAAATAGGCTTAGTTTAAATATTTATATTAGTAGTTTTAAGCTTTTGAAATATAGAAACTATAGAGGATTATATAAGTTTTTAGATTTTTCTCTATAAAATCTATAATATTTCTTATATAAACCTCTTTAGTAGTATTTATTAGAAGTTATTAATCTTCTTTATAGTTAATCTTTCTAGGAATAAGAAATTTAAGAATAATTAATTTAAGTATTTTATAAACTTATTAGTATTACTTAGCTTTTAGAAAATTACTTAAGAATAGTTTTTAAAGAAACTCTAGATAGAAACTTTAGCGGGTTATTATTTTAAAGTTAAAATACTCCTATAAATTATGAGCTTTAGTTTCTACCTAAAAGGTATTATACTAAGTAAGCTATTAATTAGCTTTTTTCAAAACTAAAATAAAAAGTATTTTTAGTAGATATCTTAATATTCGAGATATATAGATTCGGTATAATATATGTATTTAGCCTAGTAGCTCTTTAGTATCTTAAGATTCTTAATTATTACATATAATTAGGGGGTAAAATCTAGTATATATTCTATATATAACTAAATATAGCTAAGTATGCTATGTAAGGCTTTATTTCGAGTAGTTTAAGTAGAGCGAAGCTTAGTAGAAACGGCGCCGCAGCCGAGGTTTCTTCCAGCGAAAACTCTACTACTCGAGCGTATTATTCCTAATATTATCTATAAGAGGCAGGTATTACTAATTAAGAAAATCCATTTCTTTATACTTAAAGCTACCCTTCTACTATATATATGAAACTTAGATAATATATTATATATCTACTAATATATAGACTTTAGTAATTATTTATATTTAATTTTCTTCTAGTATTTGTTATAAGTTATATCTATTTATTAGGTATAAGCTATACCTATACTATACTTTACTTAAATATAGCTGAATAATAAGTAGATAACTTATTCTTATATACTTTCTAATAATAGATAGTTTTATTAATAGTATTATTTGTATATATATATATATATATATATATATATATAAATACTCAAAACTAAGCTACTATTAACTATAGTACTATACCTCTATAAAACTAATTTTCTATATATATTAAGTTAACTTATAACTTAGCATTTGATCCGTGTTTATTAGTAATACTATACTGTATAGTATACGGTACTGCGTATAATATATATATATATATATATAGTATATATATATAGTATATATAACTATTTACTTCTATATATATATAGTATATATAGCGATATACTCTCTATATTCCACAAGTAATACTTACTACTAGCTATAGCTTAGTATTATAGTAATTAGTAAATAATTACTATACTATAAATCTAGAGCTTTATATAACTATATATATAATAATATAATATAATAATGATAATAATAAATACTAGAACTCTTTTATATTCATATAATAAAACTATATATAATATATAATTATCTCTACTAGATAAACTAATAGTAATTAGTAGTAAATTTATTGACTACTACTATACTATAGATTAGTAAAGGTTTCACGCTAAAAGAAGTTATTAAAAACCTTATACCTGAAATCTATATAAAGTAAAAGATTATAAGTATTAATTTAGATACTTTAGAAATACTACCCCTTACCTAAGTCCCTTACTAGAAACTTCTAAATTACATATTAACTCTTTTATTAGAATTCTTATTAAAGAGTTAACTATATATCTTTAAAATAGTTTAATGAAAGAAATTTTACAAACTTCCAAAAAAGTTTAAATAATACTTTTTAGTATTAAATAGAAAGTATTGAGTAAACACAATAACTATTTTAGAATATTATTAGACCTTTATACAATATAATAAATTACTAAGATATTAAAACTAAACCCCTTCTTCCCAAATAGATTCTTACTTATAAAAAAGATATAAATAGTTTTATAGAATGGTATAAAATAAGGATTCATATATATAAAGATATATAACTAGTTAATTTACTATAAACTTCTCAAACCTTCTTGTAATGTTTAAGAATATTAAATAATAGTTATAAAATTATATTTTAAGAGTAATTAAGAAATACTTTGATAGTTACTTAGTAAGACCTTTGAGGTATTAATACCTAAAATCTATAAGACATCTACAAGAATATTTAACATTATCATTAGAAGTTTAATACTATATAGAGATATATATTTCTATAGTAGTACCTTGATTTTATCTATAGCTATCCCTTTAGAGTTTTAGAATACCTAGTAAATACTATAAACTACTATTATTATATATAATAGCAACTCTATTACTATTAGTAATAATAATTCCCTTTTCTCTTAAATAAGTAGTAATATAATCATTATATAATTATAATCATAATTCTAGTGAGTTTTCTATATATGGTTACTAGTAATATTATTCACTTCAAACTATAGTATAAAGCGTTATTTTATAGTATATTTTATAAGTAAAGAATATTTAGATATAGCTTTTCTTTTATATTTTATAGAAAAGTAGTATTATAATATTAAGTTTATTATTTAAGGAATTAATTAAAAAAGGAATTAAGAATATTATTATTAATAGTATTATTGAAATTATCTAATGTAACTATCATATTTCAATACTAGTAAAAAAAGTATAAAAGTTAATAATTCTTTGAATTTTCTATCTAGGATTTACTTAGATGTCTATAATATGTCACTAAGGAAATCGTAGAGAAATCCCTAAGGAAATCCTAGTAATTTCTAATACGAAATTCTAGTAATTTCTAGTAGAAAGTCTTAATAAATATCTATTAGAATCTTAAACTTTTTATACTATCCTATTAAAATTATATATTACTAAGAGCTTCTATTTTAAGAATTAACTATTATAAGTAATTATAATTATATTAAACTATAAAAATAATCTATTAGGAAATAACAAGTTAGTTAGAAATTATAAAAAGATAAATTAGATAAAATAGATAAATATTTACTAAATGAAAATAAAATATAGAAATTGTAAATAATTTTGAATAATTTATTATAATAATATAACTTAGGAGGGGCTAACAGCTCGCTCTCTGCTACGACTATTAGTAGATATATTACTCCCTAAAATACTATTTTAGCTTTCCTACCCCCTTACTAACTATTATAGCTAATCTTTAATTAATCTAAAGCTAAACCCCTTATAGTTATAATAGCTAGTAGACTTACTCTATATTAACGTCTTTATAACTAATAAATAACTAATAACTCTTTTTTTAATAACCTTATACTTCTAAACTTTCATACTTCTATAGTTATATATAATCAAAACTCTCTTAAATATTTAATTACTACTAATTATAAATACTCTATTTAAATATTTATTATAACTTTAATATCCGTAACTTTAATATCCCTATTATAAACTAAGTTTTACCTACCCCTGAGACATTGAGATATTCAATTACTACTAACTATAAGTACTCTATTTAAATATTTATTATAACCTCGATATCTATAACTTTAATATCCCTACTAAGCTTTACTTATTCCTAAGAAAAGATTTTATATTATTAATATAAAGGTTCTTTATTATTAATATAAACTGACTTATTATTTCTATATAAGTATATTAAGACTTTGCTTACTTTTGTTAGTAAACAATTTTAATATGTTAATTGAGTATAACTAAATTATAAATAATATTGATATAGATATAGATATTTCTAGTGTAGCTAGATAGCTTTTAAAACTTTTATAATTATATTATTATAGTGCTTTAAAGTATCTAGTAATTAATAGTATAGTACAATACTAACATTAAAATATAATCTAGTTAAAATCTAGTTTCTAATATTATTATTTTAGTATAGTAGTTTATAGGATAACTAGATAAATCTCTTTTAAACTTCTCCAAGTTACTTATTAATTATAGTATTTAGAATAATTTTATTGAGATATAGTTTAACATACTAATAGTTTTAGTTATAGTAGTTATAGCTAGATATTTCTATACTTATCTTATATTTATCTTTTTATAAGTAGTTATATAAGTTTTAAAGAGACTTTAATTCTTTTATAAAGATTATAGAAAAGTAATAGATTATAGAATACCTAGCTTTTATATTTTAAACTAAGTATTCTATTCTATTCTATTTTTAAGAAGTTTAAGAAATTCTTAACTCTATAACCTTAGTAGTTACGTTTAGTTATATATATTAAACTTTAGCTATAAAGTTTTCTATTACTATAAAATTAGATATTAGAACTAGAAGTATAATTACTCATAATAATAAGTGATTTTATTACTATTGTAATTAGTTATAAACTAGTATTAGTATTATAAAATTCTATAAAAGGCTTAGGATTCTAAGAGATATTTATAAGGGATTTTCTATTAGAAGTTACTAGTATTTCGTATTAGGAATTACTAGAATTCTCTATTAGAAATTACTAGGATCTCTTAATAGGAATTACTAGGATTTCTTTAAGGATTTCTCTGGGATTCTTCTAGGATTTCGTTAGGGAAATACTATAGAAATCTGAATAGATTCTAGGTAGAGAAATTAAAGAATTATAAGTTTTTATACTATTATTTTACTAGTACTAAAATATAACAATTAGTAGTATAACTTATCTTCTATTATCAGAGCTTTATTTATTTTTATAGATAACTAATTAATAAAACTAGAGAATATTAAACTAATAATAGATCTCTAATACTAGTAATTAATAAAATATCTTATATTTCCCCAAGGTTTATACTACTAAGATTATATTAAAATTAATAAATAATAAATAAAACTAATATAACAATTACTTAACTAGTATAACTTATATTTCCATTAAATTTCTTTTAAGTAGGTTAAATAATTATCATATTTAGTTATCTTTACTCTATACCTAGAATAGTATCTAAGCTCTTTATTTTATATAGAGATTTAACTATAAAATTTACCTGATAATAGTATTTATACTAAAACTAGCTTAAAATCAGTTGAAATAGTAACGAAAATACTTACTATTATAGATAATCATATATTTAGTTCTAATATTTAACTTTATAGTAATAGAAGACTTCATGGTAATACTTTATATAGGGAAAGCTTTATTTAAGCTAAAGTTGAGTGTATATAGCTGAAAGTAATTATTAAGGTTATAGGGTTAAGAGTGTTTATGAATCTTTTAAAGATAAAATAAAACAAAGCATTTACAAGAGCTAGGCGTTCCGTGATCTATTGTTTTTCTGTATCTATTTTTTTATAATAGAACTGAAATCTCCTTGAAATCTATATATTTATTTGTAAGAAAGAAATTATAGAATAGGTATAGGAATATCTAGTTATAGTTATTACAATTAAGACTCTTATTTTATTTAAATAGGCTTTAATAAAATTATCCTGAGTATTATAGTTAATAGGTAGTTTATAAATATTAAAAAGAATATTATTAAGTTAATGTATAATTTATTATACTAAGATAATAATATTGGGGATTAGGTATTAATCAGGTAATATTTTAATATTAATATATTATCATAATACTAGTTGTTAAATATTCTGGAGTATTATAGTAATACGATTATGGAGATTTTAAAAGCTATTTAGTTATACTAGGAATAGTTATATCTATATAAGTATTATTTGTAAATTAGTTATATTTAATCTATTAAGATTATTTATTAATAAGAATAAGTTAAGTTTTATTATATTTATATAGAGATTATGAGTTAGTTTATATTATTAGTGGGGAGTTTTTATATTAGTAGCATAAGGTTTTATTTTAGAGGCAGGTAAGGTTGAGTTTAGGGGATACAAAGGTTATGGATATGAAGGTTGTAATTAATATTAAAATAGAGTATTTATAGTTAGTAGTAATTAAATATTTTGAGATGTTTAAATTATATATAGTTATAAGGGTATAAAGGTATAAGGGAATAAGGTTATTATAGAAGGAGATATTAGTTATTTATTATTAAAAACGTTAATATAGGGTAAGTATACTAACTACTATAAGGATAAGGGGTTTAGCCCTGGATTAACTAGGGGCTAGTTACAGTAGTTAGTAGGGGGTAGGAAGGCTAAAGTTATATTTTAGGGGGTAATATATCTACTAATAGTTATAGTAGAGAGAGAGTGATTAGCCCTTCTTATAATTATTATATATAATATAAATATATTTTTATTTTAAGGATATTTATTATAATATAAAATTTAGTTACTAGAACTAACATTAGAAATTCTTAAACCTATCCACTTCTATTTACTATATATCAATTCCTAGACATTTAGAAAAAATAGAAATATAAGTCTAAGCCATAGCCTTAATAACTTATTAATCAGAATCCTAGTTATTATTATACTAGAAAAAGCTTAATATCTAGAAAATACTACTTATTATAGAAGAATAACTATAAAATCCCCAATTAGAATAATTATTATAATATATTATTACTAATTTATAATTAAGTAAATCATTATTAACTTTTAGATAAAAAGTAAGCAAAACTAAATTTTGTAAAAAACTAGGGATTTATAAAACCCTCCAACTAGACTTAGGAAACTTAAGTAATACTCTTCTACTTTAATCTTTTCTCAGTAAAATAACTTTCCTTCTTATTTATTATAGAATATTACAGAAAACTCTAATAGTTAGTTACTAGGGATTTCTTACTAGAAATTACTAGAAGTTCCTATGAGAAATTACTAGGATTTCCTACTAGAAATTACTAGGATTTCCCTAATAATTTCTCTAGGATGTCTCTAGGATTTCCTCAAAGAAATAATATAGAAATCTAGATAAATTATAAATAGAAAAATTAAAGTATTAGTAGTTATATTAAAGGTCTCTGATCTATTTAAAGTCATATGCCTCTCCGGGACCCTTTAAAGGTAGTTATACCTAGTTATTAGCTCTTGCCTTATTTACCCTATAGATACTACTAGTACTAAGGAACTATTTAAATAAAGAAAACCTTAAGTAGTAAATATAGTTAGTTAATATAATAACTGATAAATAGAAGGTATATATATACCTATATCTATTATAGTTGCTCTTTAAAGATTATAGTTATATAATACTAGATACTAGCTAGCTAGTAATACTTATTACTAGCTATTATATTAATAGTTACTAGCTATTAATTTAAATAGCTATTAGTAGGTCCTAATAACTAGTAGTAGTTATTATAATTAGTTTACGTAATCGGAAAGTATATAGCTACTAGTTACGCTTACCTACCGCAGGATTCGAACCTACTACTCTTATTATAATAGTAAGAGCTAGCTAGATATTAAACTACTATGTTAAGCGGGAAGAAAAACTAAAGAAATATTAGCTTTTATACTATTATTTTACTAGTACTAAAATATTATAATTAATAGTATAATTTACTTTTTATTACTAGGACTTTAGTTTATTCTATAAATAACTACTTAAGATAATTAGAAATTACTAAATTAATCATGAAACTCTAATACTACTAATTAATAAAATATCTTATATTTACTAAAAAGTAATATTATTAAACTTATACTAGAATTAGTAAGTAATAAGTAAAACTAATGTTATAATTACTTAACTAGTATAATCTACTTTTCTATTAAATCTGATTTAAATAAATTAAGTAATTAATATATAGTTATATTAAAGGTCTCTGATCTATTTAAAGTCATATGCCTCTCGGGAACCCTTTAAAGGAAACTATACCTAGTACTTTAAACCTTATAGATACTACTAGTTCTGAGGAACTATTTAAATAGAGAAAACCTTAGGTAGTAAATATAGTTAGTTAATATAATAGGTAATAAATAGGGAAAATATAGGCCTATCTATTATAGTTACTCTTCAAGGATTATAGTTACGTAATACTAAATACTAGCTAGCTAGTAGTAACTACTACTAGCTATTAGTAGCTACTAGCTGTTAATACTAGTAGTTGCTAGCTACTAGTATTAATAGTTACTATCTGTTAATAGTTATAGGTAAGAGCTAATAGCTAGTAGTGGTTACTGTATATAGTTTACGTAATTAGAAGGTATATATATACCTACTAGTCGCGCTTACCCGCCGCAGGATTCGAACCTACTACTCTCACTATAATAGTAAGAGCTAGCTAGATATTATACTACTACGTCAAGTAGGTATAATTAATATATATNAAAGGAAACTATACCTAGTATATTAAACCCTATAGATACTACTAGTTCTAAGGAACTATTTAAATAGAGAAAACCTTAGGTAGTAAATATAGTTAGTTAATATAATAGGTAATAAATAGGGAAAATATAGGCCTATCTATTATAGTTACTCTTCAAGGATTATAGTTACGTAATACTAAATACTAGCTAGCTAGTAGTAACTACTACTAGCTATTAGTAGCTACTAGCTGTTAATACTAGTAGTTGCTAGCTACTAGTATTAATAGTTACTATCTGTTAATAGTTATAGGTAAGAGCTAATAGCTAGTAGTGGTTACTGTATATAGTTTACGTAATTAGAAGGTATATATATACCTACTAGTCGCGCTTACCCGCCGCAGGATTCGAACCTACTACTCTCACTATAATAGTAAGAGCTAGCTAGATATTATACTACTACGTCAAGTAGGTATAATTAATATATATAATATAGATATAATTCTATTTACAAAATACTTATTATAATATAAAATCAAGTTACTAGAATGAATATTAGAAATTCTTCAAACCTATCTTATTCTATTTATTATATACTAATTCCCAGATATTTAGATAAAATAGAAATATAGATATCAACTATAGTTTTAATAACTTGTTCAAAAGGATCTTAATTATTATAATATTAGAAGAGAATCAATACTTAGAAAAATACTATATATTATAGAAGAATAGTTCTAATATCCCTAGCTAGAATAGTTATTATCATATATTATTACTAATCTATGACTAAAAAGATTATTACGTGGATTGAAATAAAGAGTAAAAGAAACTAGATCTTCTGAAAGATTAAAGATTTATAAAGCCCTTTAACTAGACCTAAAAAGCTTAAATAATACTTTTTTATTTTAGTTTTCTTTTAGTAAAATAACTTTCTTTCCTACCTTTCCTGTAGAACCTATTTAATTATACATACTAGTTCTATTTCTTTTACTTCTTAGATTATTATCTATATTTAGAAAAAGAAACCTAGGAATCCCTAGAGAATTAATAAATCCCTAAAATTAAATCAAATGAATACTAAATTTAAAAATAAAGTTGACTTATTAGGATACTTTCCCTATTAATAAGATAACTAATATAATATTTTAGTTTCTATTAAGAATTAAAATAAATTTATATTAGAAGTTACCAAATACTAGGAAATAATAAACAATATTCTATTATTAAGAGAAATACTTTAAAATCTAAGTCTAGTATAGTAATAGACTTGATAACTTCTAGTACTACTTCTAAAGTTATTTCTCAATCTATTTCTTAATTTACTTATTAATATACTTACTAATCTACTTTTTTCTCTATATCTAAATCTAAGTAATTATTAAAAACCTCTAGCTATATTTCACTAAATATATAGAATACTAGAATTAAGAAGAAAAAGAAATAGAAGTAATACTAAACACCTATTAGGATTATTATTAAAGTTACTACTAAAATTACTAGTAATAATAAAAGAAAAGAATAATTTAGAACTTGATTTATGAGATAAATTACTTAAAGAATTACTATAGAACTACAAGTTCAAATTAGAAGAAATTAGATTTTTGAATCCTTTTAATAGATATAATCTCTTTAGAGAATTCTATGTAGAAAATACTAGGAAAATCTATATAAATAATAAATAATTTATTAAAATAATGAAACTTTATATAAATCACTCTAATTATTACTAACTAGCTATTATTAAGAATATATTATATTGAAAAGTAGGTAGGTATACAGACTATATCTAGTAAAGTAATACTTTACATTAAAGGTAAATTTACTAGATATTCTCAGGGGAAGAAAAAATAGAATAAAAGAGTGAATAATAATTTTATTTAGTAAAAGAATATTATAGTTGGTTTATCTAAATATATACTAAAAGAGGGTATAGAAGCATTCTTTGATAGTACTATACTTAGTTCTAGAATATTGTAATTAGTAATTATTAGAATATTCGAGTAATATAAGCTTACGTAAGTAATTACAAGTCTAAAGTTAATTACTAGTAAGTACCTTATAAAAAGAACGAGGTAGAATATTCCAGAGAATATTCAACGGTAAGTCGAGTACTACCATAGAGTAAACACCTACAACTTAACATTTTAACAAAAACAAAGAAAAGAATTAGAAACCTAGAGAATAAATATTATATATTTTAGTTTAACTAATTCTTTATATTAATTAAATATTTATAAGTACTAAAACAAGAAACTAGTTTACTAAACTTGAAATTATATATTTAGCTTAGACTATCTAGAAATAAAACTTCTAATTTAATTAACTAAGAAGATTTTATTAATTATACTCATAAACTATAACCTTATTTTAAGTACAATAGTTCATATAATATTATTTATAACTAATAGAAGAATAACTAATTTAGACTTTATTTTAGTAGTAGAATAAGTTTTATAATTTCAATTAGAATACTATTATAACTCTAGAAATACTAATATTATCCTAGAAATATTTTCTAAGATAGATATAAATTAAATACAAACCCTAGGAAAAAGTAAATTAGATAAAGTATAAAATAATTAAACTATATATATTGTAATAGAAATTAAATTAGATAAGACTACTAAAGAACACTAAGGAAAGGATATTATACCAATATAAACTTTAATAAAATCTATAAGTAATTATTATAACTTAAGAATCTAAATAAATTACTTTTTAAGTTTAATCATAAACTCTTCTATTATATTAAATATCTAGGATTAGGAAAACTATATATTCCTAATACTATAGCTAAATAGTTTATTAAGGTTTTACATAAAAGTAATTTTTATTAACAAAATACAAAATATAATATAATATATTATCAATATATATAATCTTATAATTTACTAAGAAAGTCGTGGAGTTTATTAAATATTACTTACTTTATAATTTATTATTAAAACTGAAAGTAGAACCTTTAGGATAACTCTAATTTATTTTATATTTACTAATACTATTTTATATTATAACTGTAGACTTTACTATAGGTTTCCTTGGAATAGTATTAGAGTTTCCTTTTAGAGATTTATAGAATTCCTATTATATAACTGACTAATAATAATTATAAATGAATTCTCTCAGGTAACTTTTCTAATTCTAGGATATATTATTTATATCCTGGTAAATTAAGTAAACGTTCTCTTCTCGTTTCTTTATATAGGAAATGAAGGAATTCCTAAACTAATTATTTCTAATTATAATTCAAAATATTCATTATAATTCTAGAACAAGATATAGGAAAATATAAATACGAAACTATACTTTTCAATAGTTTATTATTTATAAACTAATATACTTATAAAATAGAAGAACTAAATAGTAAAGTAATAATTTATATATTTATCCTAAAAAACCAAGAAGAATTCTAAATAATTTACTTATACTGATATATACTTAATTAAATAATAACCTAGTAAATACTATACTAAATCTCTAAATTAAATTCTTTTTTAATATAAACTTAATTTATTTCTTAATTCCTTTCTAGAGATAAATCTATTTATTCTATATAATAGTATTTAGGATAAAGCTTTTTTAATCATATAAATATAAATATTTATAAGGATTATATTTATCTATGAGTATAAATTAGTTATATTTACCCTAGGAAAATATATATATTTCTAGCTTAGAAAGAACTACTAATTACCTAGAAACTAGTTAGTAAAAACTTCCTTTCTAGGAACTAGACTAATTAAAATACTAGAATAAGTTAGCAAACTTGTTTATTACCTAGATTTACTATTAACTATAAATATTTACTTTATGATCTTAATTATGTATTTAGTTTTAGTTACTAATCTTACTAGAGATTTATATTAATATATAGTAATATACATTAAACCTATAGAAATTAATAATATATATAAGGATAAATTTAGAGATGTATTCTAGTATTATAAACTAGGAAGAATGAAAGAGAAAATAATAATATAAATAAGAAGAAGAAAAGTTAGGGTTTAGTATTTTATTAAATAGAAAAGTTAGTTTAGTATTTATAATACATAGATAGATATTGAACTTATAGAAATGGAAGAAATAGTTAAGGAATTTAAAAATATAGAAGTTTAAAAGACTATTTAGTTAAAAAGAATTGAAAGAAAGTAAGGAACTATTATTAGACTAATACTAGAAATTTATATTAAGAGGATAGCTAGATAAAACTAAGAGTAAAATTATAAAAAGAAAACTCATATAAAATATATCTATTTAATATTAGGAAAAACTAATTACTAATACAGATTCCATAGGATTTCTAAGGTATTAAAAATTTTTAGAACTAGGAAATTACCTAGCAATTAAGAATAATTAAATAAGACAAAATAACTAGACTTTTTTTGAAATCATAATACCTTTTTTAGAAGATTATGATAAATAGAATCTAGCATTATTTATTAAGATAATAATAATATTCAGTAAATATACCCTAAATAGTTTACTAGATTAATTATATATCTTTATTTTATTATAAACGTTTTTCTACGTTTTTTCTAATATGATAAATACTAGAAAAATACTATTATCAATATGTAAGATAAAGGTAAATATTTTCTTTATTTATAAATATTCTTAATCCCTATACTTATTATATGTTTTATTACTTCTCTATATGTATAATTATAATATACTAGTATTTTATACTAAATATTACTTATACTAATTACTTATAAGATAAATTATATAAAAAGCTTTAATGCTAACTATTTTCTAGGGGTAAAAAAAGCTAAAGTTTAATTTTCTGAGGATGTTTCTATATTCTGACTATTTATAGAAGTAAAGTATCTATTATAAAATATATGAGGTTATATTGAAAGTCTCTGATCTATTTAAAGTTATATGCCTCTCGGGGTCCCTATAAAAGAAGCTATACCTAATAGTTAGCTCTTACTTTATAAACTCTATAGATAATACTAGGGCTAAAGAACTATTTAAATAGAGAAAACCTTAAGTAATAATAATATAGTTAGTTAATATAATAGGTGATAAATAGGGAAAATATAGGCCTATCCGTTATAGTTATTCTTTAAGGATTATAATTACGTAATACTAAATACTAGCTAGCTAGTAGTACTTATTACTAGTTATTAAATAGTTACTAGTTATTCTAATAGTTATTAGTAAATACTAATAACTAGTAGCGGTTACTATATAGTTTATATAGTCGGAAAGTATATATATATATATATATATTTACTAGTCGCGCTTGCCTGCCGCAGGATTCGGACCTACTACTTTTGCTGTGATAGTAAAGGCTAGCTAGACGTTAAACTACTACGTCAAGCGGGAGTTATAGAATATATAAAATTAATAAATAATTAATTTAATATATAAGGTTAAACTAATAAATAACTATTCTAGTATTACTAAAACCTTATAATTACTAAAAGAATAAAGCTTCCCTTTAACCTAATCTAGAAAATTACTATCTTTATCCTAGATAAAGAATTTGGTTATACTCATAATATTAAGTTAGTTAAATTCGTATTTATTAATTATTCTTAACTTTTTATATAGTAATGTTAATATAAGAATTTTACTTTTCTGTAAAAATTAATTTATCTATTTAATATTTTAGAACTTAGTGCTATAATCTACTAGACTTCTTCATATAATATCTATAACTAATTATATATATTATTCTAATTAATCTAATTAAAGTTTAAGTAATCTTACTATATTTTACCCTAAGAATCTAATTAGTAGATTTATTCTATATTTATAAAACTTAATGATATTTATACTTTCATTATAGAACTATAAAGACTCTAATATTTATATCACTAAGTCTAGTAATTAATAAAACATCATTATTCAGGGGAATTTATAGAAAGATAAATTTAAAAAAAGTATATGGTAAATTAATACTATTAAGACTTATTTCAGAATAAAAGGAAAGTAAGATTATAAATAAGATAGTATAGAGTAATATTAATATACTATTTAAGGAAATACTCGATATTACTAAAGCCTTAACTATTCTAATATTATTACTAGATTTTAAAGACAATACTAATCTTTTAGTTTTAAAAAGAATCTTTAAGTATTGATTAGATTAATATACTATTAACTTAGCTAAATAAATTAAACTTAATAATACTATTACTAATATATAAAACAACTTATAGCTATTAAACTAGATTTCTAGTAATATTCATTAAGATATACTAGTTCTTTAATTTATTAACTGATTTAATTAATTTGTTATTACTAGTTCGAATAGAATCCAGTTATCTTTGCTTTGTACCTAGAATAGTACCTAAGCTCTTTACCCTATATATAGATTTAACTATACATTCTACCTAATAATAGTATTCATGCTAATACTAGCTTATTACTAGTTCAAATAGTAGTAAAAGTACCTATTATTATAGATAATTATACTTCTAGTTCTAATATTTAACTTTATAGTAATAGAAAGCTTTATAGTAATAATCTATATAAAAATAGTTTTATTTAGCTTAGAGTTTAGTATATATAGTTAAAAGTAATGATTAAGGTTACAAAGTTAAGATCTTTTGTAAATGTCTTGAAAGAAGAATAAAATAGAATACTAAAAACTAGGTATTCTATAATCTATTACTTTACTATATCACTTATAATAGAACTGAAATCTCCTCGAAATCTATATTACTACTATAAAGAAAACTATAGAATAGGTCTAGAAATATCTAGCTATAACTATTATAACTAAAATTATTATTTTATTAAAATAAGTTTTCATCAGATTATCCTGAGTATTAGAATTAATAAGTAGTTTATAGATATTTAAAAGAATATTATTTAGCTAATTTTAATTTATTATATTAAGTTAATAATATCGGGGATTAGGTATTGATTAGGTAGTATTATAATATTAATATACTATTATAATACTAGTTACTAGATACTTTAGAGTATTATAGTAATACGATTATAGAGGTTTTAAAAGCTATCTAGCTATACTAG
>RYZW01000195.1:0-27919 GCA_004367215.1 Colletotrichum trifolii | reverse complement strand
CTCGATATCCGCGACTTTAATATCTTTATTATAGACTAAGCTTTACTTACCCCTAAGATAAGACTTTATATTACTAATATAAAAGTTCTCTATTACTAGTATGTGATGAATAAATAATATGGTATATGGTCTGAAAGTAGGTTGTTGAAAGGTATGTTTTTTTCTAACTAGAATGAAGTGTCCGAATACGCTTAAATAGAATAGGTATATCTTATATAAGCTACTAGAGTTGAATAGTAGCTAGTAGAGTTATATAGTAGCTTTAGTACTATATATATTCTTATATACCTTTTTAGTAGTAGAGTTACTAGAGATATTCTTATATTATCTAAATAATATACTAAATAAATAAAAAAGGGTAAATAGTTTCCTCAAATAGGTTTATAAGTACTTAAATAAAAGAAATTAATAAAATTATTATAATTTGTTATATATTTAACTATTTTTGTTAATTATTAGCAAGAGTGATTAGTCGGCTCTTTCTGAAATTGTTAGTAATCTTATCTTTATATATATTATAAATAAATCGTTTATTGATTTTTAACTTACTAGATTTTTTTCTTCTCTTCTATACTAATATTTTCAATAGTTGTTTTCTTATTTATAAGTAGTATGCTCTTAGTAATATAAATTCTATATATAAGTTTTAGGTATAATAATATATATTAGTTATTACTAATATTCTAATTATAGGAAAAACCTTTTAAGTCTATTAAGGGAAATATTATTAAACCTGAGAACTAATATAATATTACTAGTAATTCTGTAAAATATTTGATATTTTCTTCTATTAATCTTTTAGTACTAGGATTTACTAGTTATATTTCTAAGTTAGAGTAATTTCTCTTTAATTTTAATTTAAAAAGTAATTAAGAATTACTATTTAAAATCGCCTTAAGTATTTTTTTGTTTTTACTAATTTAATAAAGATAATAAGTATTAAACCTGAAATATTCTTTTATGTTTTTTTCGGAGGTCTATTTTACTTAGTAGTTTTTAAGTAACTTCTTCTTATTTAAGAAATTCGATTTCTGTTTTTTCTTTTATTTTTCCTTCTTTATTAATATGTTTATTATCTTTAGTAATTCTATCTAAGAGTGCTCTATTTTAAAGATTTAAACTTAGTTTAATTTTATTCAAGAAAATAACTTTATTAGTAGTTTAAGTTTCCTGTATTAGTATAAAAGTAAATTATTTTACCTGAAATTATTTATTTATCTGTATTTTAAAGAATTTCCTAATTTATTAGAATATCTATTATTATCTTTTAAATTCCCTAAGATACCTAAACTAAGTAGTATTATAAAAAGGGAACCTATTTTAACTAAGGATCCTAATATTATTACTAGGTTAAAGTAATTTCAAAGTTATTTAAGAAAAGTATTTACTCTAAAGCCTTTTTTTAATAATTAGGAAAATACTTTAACTAGAGACCCTTAAGAAAAAAAAGAGGTATTTAAGTTTATTAATAATAATAATAAAGTAGAAGATAATAATAAAAATACTAAAGAAATAGTTAAATTACTAAAGAAATATTTAAAGACTACTACTAGTATAATATAAACGTTTTCTTAGATTAAGGATTAAGAAGTTCTATTAGAGATGAAAGATCTAAAATATTAGCTAGAAATTATAAAATAAAAAATTATAAAGCTTAATCTTAAAATTACTACTTTAAAGCAAACCCCTATAAAGTTTACTTTTTCTGGGAAAAATAAGTTAATTAAAAAGTATAAAAATTATTTATTTTGAATAAAAGCTTTTAGTAACTTATAACTAGTATAAATTATTTTCTATATAAAGTATTAATCTAGATTTATCTTCTTATATAATTCTTAATTTTATATTATTAATATTAATTAGTAAAACTTAATTTCTAACTCATATTATTAGTATAAAAATAAGTTAAGGAATATTTATATTCTAGTCTTAAATAATATCTATAAGGTATTTAAGAGTTATTTAGATACTCTTAAGATCCCTAATACTAATAAGGTAAATATTTCAGCTTAAGAATATTTATATAAATCTAATTTTTTTTAGTTAAAGAGTAGGAAGATTATTAATATAAAGAAGTTTACTTATTTTGAATTATAATTATAGTAATAGAAAGATTTTAAAGTTAATTTTATTAAGAATAGAAATAGCTTAGAATTTGCTACTAGAATTCTTATTACTAAATAAGTTTTTCTAGTTTAAGTATCCTAATTTATTTAAATATTTTAGTTTATATTACTTATCCCTAGTTTTTTAGTAATAGTAATAAGCTTCCTTCAGTGGGGGGACATTGAAAAAAGTCGACGACGAAATCCTCACCTAAAATCCACTAATCTTAATCTTTTGAAATATAAGTATTTAAAGTACTATAAGACTAAAAGTTACTAGATTTTGAGTATTACTAAATACATAGTGAAAGATATATATACTTGAATATTATAAAAACCTAAGTATATATAATAATGCTAGAAAATCTTAAAGCTAACCTTTAAGGTTTTAGATTAGATTTCATCTACTAAATGCCCTATAATATGGCCTGAAGCAAAAATTTAAGACTAGTAGATTTTTAACTTCGAATATTTTGTTAAATATATATCTAAAAATTCTATGTTTTATATATGTTAAACCAACTTATATGATAAGTCGAAGTATATATTTTTGAAAACTTAGATCTATAAGTTCTTTTTTTATTCACGAAATACAAATCGAGTTTTTGGTGATTTTTAGTGTGAAATTCGTGTTTTTTAGCCATTGACCGTTTTTAATATCCCCTCACTATAGTTAGTAGGTTTCCTGTGTTTTAACTGGGTTTTGGAGTATTTGGAATTTATAGTGTATTTTAGCTAACCCCTAGAGTATTTAGTGTTTATAGCTATAGTTATACTCCTGGTTTCGGATAGCTATTTTTAGTTTAGGCTTAAACCCTTTCTCTTTTTAGGGGTTATAGTGTTAATTTCTATATATTTATTACTATATCTCGTTTACTTATTTAAGGTTTAGAGTTTATATTCTTAGTATTTAGCTAGATAAAAGTTTATCTCAAAAGCTTTATTTCCCCTAAGTAATTAGAGGAGTTCTAATATATTTTTACCTTTTATATTACTACCGCGAAGATTTTCTATTAAAAATAGGGATTACTTTAAGTTATTTGCTTATATTATTAAAATAGATAAGGAAATAGCTTTAAGTAGTTTTTTTTATTATTTTAACTTAACCTGAGAGTATTATTTTTAGATTAGTAAAATCAAGAAATACTTTAAACTATTTGAATTTTACTTAGGTTAGATTCTTCATAAGTCTATTTATTAGTATTATATCTATAGGTATATAGATAATTTCGAAATTTCTTTTTAAGTATTCTTAGCGGAGTTATATCTATTAAATATTTATATATTGAAATCTAGTTAATAGGTATTTACTATCTAAGATTACTAGTCTAATTATCTAGTAATTATTATAGTAGATTTTCTAAATATTTCCTAGGTTAAGCTTAATATTTCAAAATAGTCTTTTTAGTATTATAATTTCTTTTAAGATATATTTTAAATTAAGAAGCTTTATTTCTGTTATTAATATAGTTATAATATTCTATTAAATGGTTTTATATTAAATTAGGTTTCTAAATAACGAGATGATATAGCTGTAATTTGATTTTTGAGTTTTCTTATAGTTTATAGATAAAGTATTTCTAGTAATTAAAAGTATTTAAGGTATCTTATTAATACCCCCTAAGCTTCTGAATTATAGTACTAGGAAACTCGTCCTATAGAAGTATTGAATTATATAGTTTATAGTATTTATATATACTTGAGAAAGATTTATAAGGTATTTTAAAAATAGAGAATATATCTATGAAATATCTAGTTAAATTATAATAGAAATATAAAGACTTAAACTAATTTTTATCTAGTATTTGTAAATTCCTTTAGGTATAGTTTTATTAGGATTTACTATAAAAGTTATTACTAGAAGTAGTATTATTAGAGTTAGGTTATAGTTAAGATTAAAATATTTAGTAATTTTAGTAATATATATATTGTGAACTAAATAAATCTTATAATATTTATAATTCTGAATTATTTGAATTCCTAGGAAATATTTAATAAGACTTTACTTTTTAAGTTTATAGGTTTTCTTGATATTTTTAATGATTTCGTGAGTTTCTTTTTTAGCTGATTTATAATATATAAGAAGAATATTATCTATATAGAATAGGAGAAAGATAGTTAAATTCTTATTTTTGAATAGATAAGGTTTTTCTAGGTATAGTTAGAAGTTTAATGATTTAAAAGTAGTATAAAAAGTTTTATATTAAAGAATAGGTATATCCTGAAGTTTATAAAAAGTATATTTAGTTTTAGTATGATATTTTATAATTTTGAATTTATCTAGTAGTTAAATAGTTATTAGAAGTCTATTAGGATTCTTTATAATATTAAGAAATATATTAATAATATTAAACTAGTAGATTTCGAAATTAAATTATACTATGATTACTATAGCTACTTGAAATATTTAAGTAATTAAAGTTACTATATATATAATTTATAATAGATTAACTAGTTATATATCCCTATATATATAAATCCTCGCCTTATACTATTCTAAAAAGCTATCTATATTTATTTTATAAGTAAAAATTTACTTAAGAGGAAAGGGTATATTTCTAGTATCCTAGTAATCTATTTCTTACTAAATATTTTTCTAAGTTTTTAGTAGTACTATTAGTTAATTAAGGTATGTTTGAATTTTAGTAGAAGGATTTTCTTTCTTTAATACTATATTTTAAATAACGAGGAAAACTATTAAGAGGTTAAGACTAGTTTCGTCTAGTTCTTACTACTAATTAGGTAAATAAATACTAGTAAAACTATTTTATTTATATTCTATAAAGTATAAAATATTACTATTATATTCTTTTAAAAGTATTATATAGGTACTAATAGTAATCTCTAGCTTTAAATAGTATTATTATTTATTTTTATATTATTAGTTTAGTTTTTAGGTAGTTAAAGATCCTGACCTAGTTAGGTAAAGTTTAGAGTTACGTTTTAGTCTATTTTAAGTTAACTAAACTAAGGTTTTAAAGTAGTTACCTCTATTCTTAGTTAAAGTAAGTATTCTTTTTTAACTAGCTAGATCTTTTATTTTAAATATATTATCTAGTTCTCTAGTTATTAGTATATTTTTTAAATTCTAATTTTTATTTAGGGTTATTATATCTAGTTATTTCTAATTAGAAACCTAGACTAGCCCTATTAGTTTAGGTATTAGTTTAAGTATTATGAAACTTTTTTTATTAGTTTTAGAGACTAATTCTAAGTTTAGTTTAATATTTTAAGTTATTTCTAGTATTAATAGGATAGTTAGTAGAAGAGAAGTCTTTTTACTAGGTATTCTTATTATTTTAAAATTTCTAAGTATTTTAAGAATAGAGTTTTCTTTTTTTTAGTAATTAACTTAACTAGTAGCTCTATAACTTCTTTTATAAGTATTCTATGTAAATCTTACTTTGAATAAAATTTCATTTTGTCGAATTTGATATTCTAGGTAATAATAATCTTTTAAAAAATAAAGATCTAGATTTTATATAAGTTATAGGTATTTAGAATATAGTTCATTAAGTATTTAATATGTTTCTTTAGTTCAATTCTAAATAACCTTTTTGAAGTATTTTATTTATAGTATTTCCTAAGTAAGTATACTTGATAATTATAAGTATAAATCTATCTTTAGTAAGGTTATAAATCTCATTAAAAATTTAGAGTATATTCTAGTACTTACTAATAAAAATATTATTTCTATTAGGTTTTATTAACTTTATTTAGTAATGTCTAGTTATTTCGAATATTTAGAGATCTATTATATAGTATAGTTATTATTTAAATTAACTTTATTTATAGTTTAAATAGTAATTTTATAGCTTTTGATTTCTTTATATTTCAGGTAATTAGTTCTTTTCTAGTATATTTACTTTTTTTAACTAGCTTTTTAGTATAAGAGGGAGATAACTTCAGGTTGATTTTATATTCTACTACTTATTTCTAGTAACTAGTCTTTCTATTAATTACTATTATAGCTTTCTTAATATTATATCGAATTTTATAAATTAAAAGGTTTCTCTATCTTTTTACCTATTCCTTAAATATTAATAATATTTAAAAGACTAAATTATAAGTTTTAGTAAATAGTATAAATAAAAAGAGAAGGTTTGAAAACTTATTTTTAATAAAACGAATTTAGGAGTTACTTATATATATTTTAGGGAAATTAAATAGATCTTAAATAATAAAATAATATAAGTAAATTAAGTATAATTCTAAAGTTTATCTAGTAATAACTTATTAAGAATAGGCTATTATATAGTAGGAGTAGTCTAATTGTTTTAGTTTTATGATTTTTACTCTTTAAGTATTAAAGATTAAATATTTAAAAGTAGTTTATCTTAGGTATTTTATTTAAAAGTATTATATATAAGTATTATTAGACTTTAGTTTTAGGAGAACTATTTTAGGATATAGTTAAAAGAATAGAATACTTAGTAATTCCATAATAAAACTTGAAATATTTAAATAGATTATAAGATAGTTTAAAATAGGCTTATATTTAAGGAAAATAAGGTTATACCTTTTAAATAATTATTTTATAATAATAAAGTATTTAATTAAGCTAAATTTAAAATTATAGTTCAGTCTTATATATTAGACTTTAATTTTATTAAGAAGTAATACTTCTGAGATAATATTAGTATAGAAGTTTTTAATATAAGTAATATTATCTAATATTAAATCGAGTATATTCTTCCTTTTTAGACTATTAAGGATTTTCTTAATAATTCTCTTACTTTATCTAATTATAGGAAAATTAGCTAAATTATATTAAACTCAATCTATTCCTTTACTAAACTTAAAACTGTTTTTTTTAAAACAATCTATTAAATTAGTAATATAAACTATTTTATAGTTATTAAAAATAGTACCCCTTAAAAATATACAAGGTTTTCGAGTAATTAAGAAAACCCCTAGGGGAATTTCAGATGATTCTTTAAGGAAAATAGGATTAATACTAATATACATTAGGTTAGAAGGGTAGTTACTACTAGATTTACTAGTTAAGGGAGCTAATTTAGTTTTTATAGTATTTAAAAGAAGTTTTTTAGTTTTATTAATATATTTCTTAGTATTTAACTAATTGTTTTTGGCTAGTTTCTATTATAAAATATAGAGTTTAGAGTTATTTACTTTATCTATAATACTATTTTTAGTAGTAAGAGATTTGAATATTAGGGAATTTAGTATATAAGCTAGTAATAGTATATTTAATATATTTATAATGTTCCGGGGAATATAGGTAGTTCTTATAATTATATAGGTATTTTAGTTTAGTTTAAGTTATATCTCACTTTCCTATAAGAGTAGTTAAGATAACTAGTATTTTATTATAGTTTTTTAATAAATTCTTTTTAGTATAAGATAAAGTAATAAAGATTTCTCTATATTTAATTAAAGTTTTAATTTTAAGGCTTAGAATTTGTTTTAAGATAATATCCTAATACTAAATTATAGCCTAATTAGGTAAAATATATTAAATAAATATTTAAAGTTATTTTTTAATTATAAGAGTTGTTTAGATTTCTAGGATATTATATATAACTATTTAGAAGTAAATAGTATACTACTTATTATATTATACTAGACTAGAGATATTTAAATTAGCTTTCTCAAGGAGTTTCTTATATTTAATTCTAATTTATTATTATATAACTAAATAATTTTTAATATATTAATATTTTAGAATTTTTAGGAGAGTTTAAAAGGATATATGTTTATTATTAAAAAACTCTATTTAAGTAAATATTAAAAAGTTTTTACTAATAGTAGTATTAACTTATATCTAAATTATATTATAATATTTCTTAGTTTCTTTATAGTTAGATTTTTAAATTATTTAAAATTTAAGATTTATTAAATAATAATTAAAACCCCCTAGAGTAATAGGTATATAGGGGATAATATTTTTAGTTTTCCTTAAGTAGTATTTTCTTATTTAAGCTATTTATTAAATTTGAGTAGTTTAAATATTTTCGAGATATTAAAGACAGGTTTAGTATCTAGATTAATATATTACTATATATCTTAACTAGTTATATAGAAATAAAGTATAATATATTGATAGTTAAAATTAGAACTATTAGATAGCTTAACTATTATATCAAAGCTATTAGTAATTAAGTATATTATTTTTAAATAGTAAATTAAAGAACTAATAAGATAGATTAAAAAGGATTTCTTTTATATTTCTTAATTATAAGTAGTTTAGAGATAATTAAATATAGCTAAATTTATAACTATAATAATTAAATAATATAGTATATAGTTTGAAAATAAGTTATTAAAAAGTATATTTTCTTTTAACTAGAATAAAATATCTAAATATACTTAAATAGAACAGTCATATTTTATAAAAGCTACTAGAGTTAAATAGTTATAGTAGCCTTAGTACTATATATATTCTTATATTTATAAAATACCTAAATTAGGTATTTTTAAAAACTCTACCCCTAGAAAAATTAACTATAAAGAAAATTAATAATTTCTAGTTAATACTATTAAAAAGGTTTATATAAAGAATATTGTAGGTTCTATAGAGAAAAACTTAAAAGCTTATATAACTTTCTATAATCTCTATACTTTAAAAGCTTAAGATTACAAATATAAGTATTTAAATTGAGCTTACGTAATAAGTTAGATTTTTGAATATATAAACCAAAGTATTATAATACTAGTACTACTATATAAAATAAGATATAATAGTATAAGCTATAAACTTCTATAATTACTTTAGTATTATAAATAATCTATATTTCTAAGATATTATTATAGTATATTATAAAATACTCTAGTCTTTAAAACTTAAGTATTTTACTATGAAAGTAATAATTAAAATTTAGTTTTAGAAGTAATAAGATATTACATATAAAACTCGAGTAGTTAACTATAGTTTATTTATTACTAGAATATTATACGTTTATGACTTTATAGTTTTACTAATTTATTTATTCATTAAAACTTATATATAAAGTTATATGTCTATAATCTATAGCTATTTAGACCTAATACCCTTAAATAAAGTTATCTTAGCTATTATAGAAGTTATTTAATATTTCTTTAAGTTTCTCTAGTATAGTAAAATAAGTTATAATATTTTTAATATCTTAATAGGACCTTTTATTACGATTTTAAATAGTTAAAGTAGTAAGAGATTTTTCTAAAGCTCTAATAAACCCTTATATTTTCTAAAGTATAGCCTTAACTACTTTTAGTATACTATTACTATATATACTTTTAGTTAACTTATAAAAACTAAATACTAAACATTTTAACTAAAAAGAAAATTACGTAGTTATTTACCTTAAACTTAAATTTCTCAAGAAAAGTTTAAAGCTTTAGATAATAATAATTATATAACTAGCTTTCTAGCTAAATTAACTATAATACTATATAATAAATATACTATAAAGAGAGACTTTAGTAATAACCCTTCTAAGACTTTTTTATCCTTGATTTAGGTATTTTAATTTATATCTTCTAAAATAAAGAATACTTTATAATACTTCAAAGAACTTTAGTAAAAAGCTATATTTAGTATAGTATAAGGTTTATATCAATTAAAAGCTATAGAAATACTAAAATATTTATTTAGATTATAAAATATTAAAAAACCTAATTATATTTGTATAATATTACTTTCTATACTATTCTAGTAATAAACCTTATCTTTTTTAGTAATTATAAGAATGAAATTACTAGTAAGATACAAGGCTGAACTACTTATCTAAACTATAGAAGAATAACTGCTCTAAAGTTATAACTACTAATATTTAATATAACTAATAAGTCTTTAAATATTATATATTTCACGAGAGATTAATTTTCTTAGCTATACAATTAGTATAATATAAGCTTTCTCCTAGATATTACTAATTCTAGTAGTATATTATAAATACTATTTAAAAGCCCCTAACAAATAATAAATAACTCTAGTATTAGTATTTAAAATATCCTAGTAAAAAGCTTCTAAATTACCTTATTTCTATTATATAAAGTATTCGGATTATTAATAGCTATTTGAAGTATAATAGTTACTAGTTTACTTAGAAAGTATATAAAATATATAGTATTAGTAGACCTAAATAAAGGATTTACTATATAGAGTATAAGAATACTTTATATACTACCCCTAAAATATATGATTTTTAACTTTTACCCCTATTACTAAAGCTATAGTAGCTATACCTCTACTTTAATATTTATAGATTAAGCTACTAATTATTCTTAGGATATTTATTTTGTTAACTTTACTAAAACTATAATAATAAAAATATTTAAGAGTTTTATTATATTTTTAAGTACTAGTATAGTATTCATATTAAGGTTTTTGAGTATAATAATAAAGTTTCTAAATATAAGAAATTAAAGTTAGACTTTTTTTCCCGAAGTATATATTTTAAACTATTTATTCTATATACCTAGAACTAAAATAGAAATACTAAATATATTAGAATAATTATTAAAGCTTATATAAGAACTATAAAATATAGTAGTAAATTACCCTATTATCTCTAGCTTAAAGCCCTATATATTATAGTATTTCTTTATAATAAAACACTAATATACTTTTTAGGTTAGTAAATACTATATAAGAAACTTTATAAAACTATTTAAAAATAATAATATTATAAGATTAGGTTTAGCTTACTTTTATACTTATAATTATAAATATTTCATTCTAACTATAGATATAAAGTTAAAATATAACTAACTAGTTTACCTCGAGGAATATACTTTTATTAGCTTTTTAGTTAGCTATACTTTAACTAACTAGTATTAAATATAGAACTTCTTCTAAAATAAGGTTATTATAACTTATAATATCTCTTTTAATAAAACACTTTTCTTGATAGAGATTTAGCTTCTCTACAAGATAATTTCAAATAGTTTAACTCTAATAAAGTTACTTAATAGTTACAAGAGTAAATAATCATAATAAAGCTATGAAAAGTTAATTTAGTTATTTATTTAAGCGTAAATAAAAGGTTTAATAAAGTAATTATATAATAAGAAGTAACTATAATAGTTTACGGTTTTGTATCTATATAATAGCTATTCCTGAGTTTTATAAGATATTTAAAACTATAAAAGTCATATTAATAACTTTTCTAGAGTTACTTATTATATTTCTCTATAGTTTTATTTATATAAATAAATTTATAAAGGAGTAAAGAATTTGAGTATTACTAGAGAAAATTAAATATAAAGAATAGATAAGATATAATACTAGAATTACTAAGAGATCTTTATTTAAAACTACTTTTTTAGTTAGTACTTTTTAGTTATTTCGAGATTTTCTAAAATATTCCTATTTATAGCTATAGAGTTATATAAATAGTTCATTAGAAAGAGTTCTAGAAATTAAATCTTTTTCAGAATTCTAAGATATAAATATTAGAACTTTGAATGATAAATTTAACTATAAAGCGAATTAGATATTAAAGAGTATTTAAAGCATAAAAAAGTAGAAGTTTTTATTCTAGGAGTCTTATAATAAAAGCTATTACTATTACTTATATTTTACTTAGTAATATTTATTTATTTATATATTAAAGTTATAGTACTAGCTAAATAAGCTTATCTTAGGAATTATATCGAATTGTATTTTTAGGATAAGATTAGTAAAACTCTTATAAGAAATTTAAAGATCTTAAAATACTACTAGGTTTATACCTATAAGCTTGATAAATATAGGTATTTCTTAAGAATTAAAATTTACTTAGTTATTTATAGAAATTAAAAGCTATGAGATAACGACGAGACCTATATCGTATTTCTAGTAAATATATTATTTTAAACCTTTATAGTAATTACTAACTATTTTAATCTTGAGTTACTTCACTATAATATAGTTAAGATATTTATATATATAGTATTTAAGAAAGTTATCTATATAGAGATATTACTAGGTTATTAAATATAAAATAAGATTCATTATTTAAATAAAATACTATATAGCTTTTAGAAATCTCCCCTCTTCTAGTAATACTATTTAGAAATAAGTTAACATACCTTAGTTTTAAATCTATCATAGGAAAGTTTTACTACTAGTTTATAAATTAATTATTTTTTTCCTCTATATTAATAATTATATATTTCTTTGTTTTTAGAAAATAAGTTCAAAATACTTTCATTATTAATAAACTTCTAAAAGAAGTATTACTTTAAAGAAAGTAAAGATTTATAGTAGTTTTTTAGTATCAAGGTTATTCGAGATTAAGTAGTATAATAGCTATAGTTGTTATAAGTAATATATATTAAAAAGCTTGCTAAGTATTTTATAAACTATTCATAATATATTCAATAATTTGAAATCCTACTAAAATTTGATAAACTTTTTCTATAATACAATTAAACCTTTTATATAGAAATTAAGTATTATTAATAAGACGTTAGCTTTATTAATCATACTATATCTATAATAAGACTAGATATTACTTATATAGTAAGCTAATTATTACGTTTTAATTAAAATCTTTTAGACAACTACTATAATAAAGCTAAAGAAATAATATGATATTTTAGTAAAATAAAGAATTTCTATTTCTAGTTTAATTATAAGGCTAGTAATCTATTTAATAGCTTTATTCTTACTATAAATACTAGTTTTACGGATAATAGTAATAATTAAAACAACTTTTAAGTATATATTATACGTCTCTTTAGAAGCTGAATAATATAATAAGTTAATAAATAAGATACTATTATTACTTTAATAACTAAAATAAAACTTTTAATACTATTTTAAATTATTTAAGAAGCTATTTTTACTAGTTATTTTATTATTATATTTTAAATAGACTTCGCGATAAATATATTTAGTAAAGGTAAAGTATATAAGCTTTACCTAGCTATCTAAATCTAGTATAATAACTAGTAAATAATACATTTTATAATAACTAAAATAGTTTAATTATATATAATATTATAATATATAGATATCTATAACTACTAGTTATAATAAAAAACTTAGTAAAAACATTTTAAGATTAAATATATACTTTTAGGAGATTTTATAACTAATAGTTTTACGAAATATCTCTAAAGTTACTAGTTTAGTATTTTTATTATTTAGATTAATATAATAGACTAGTTAAATTATTTAAAATTATAAAAAGAAGAGGAATTTCGAGATATTAGGAGTACTAGAAATACTATACTTAAAGTATTTCCTAGTAAATAAAAAGTATTTAAATAACTTAAAAATACTTTTACTTTTCCTATTATAGGAATAGAGGTTTAATCAAAATAATAGGGTTATTTAGAATACTTCTTATAGGATATAAATAGAATATTAATAGTATTATTTAAAAAGCTAGCTTATAAGTAAAGCTTTTAAAGCTAGAGAAATATATTAGGAATAATATACTTAAGTAGTAGAGTTTTCGCTAGAATAAACCTTAGCTGTAGTACTAACTCTATAAGCTTCGCTTTACTTAAATTACTTAAAATAGAGCTTTATATAGTAAATTTAGCTATATTTAGTTGGATAGAATATATACTAGATTTGGCTTCCTAATTACGTATAACAACCAGATACTACTAGTTCTGAGGAACTANTATTAAAAAGTTCTTTATAAATAAGAAACTTATTTATAAAACTAGTTAATTTATAAAGCTTTTTCAAATAATTAAATACTATATAAATATCTATATTATTCTTAATAACCCTTAAAGGACTATTTTTATAATTTAGAATAATATAGCTTAAAGCTTTTTTATATTTATCGGTATTATTAATAGAAATAGGTAAATTTAAGTTGAAATAAATATTTTTACTAATAAGTAAAGCTCTTATATAAATAGCCTAAATACTATAATTCTAAGTCCCTTTTAATTTAGGGATAAAGATTACCTTAGAATTACCTATCTTATCTAAAAATAACTTTAATAAATAAAATAATTATTTAGGAAAGAATTAATCTAGATTCTATAAATAGAATTAAGATACTTAGGGATTAACTTAAGTAAATAAATTATTAACTAATAGATTAATAAAAATAATAGCTTAATAGTTAAATTATAAGATCTATATTATAAAGCTAGTATTTAAATCTCATAAAAGATATCTTTTTAGAGTTTTGAGTAATTATAATTCTAATTTATAAAAATCTAGGTTAACCTAAAGCTTCCCGGTTTATAAGGTCTCTAGGAGATAATTTATAAATTCCTAGTTTATAAAGTTTCTAGGAGATAACTTATAGATTCCTAGTTTATAAAGTCTCTAGGAGATAACTTATAAATATTCCTAGTTTATAAGGTTTCTAGGAGATAACTTATAGAACTAGTTTATAAAGGTCTTAGGTGGACCTCTAGATATAAATGAGATTTTCAGCCTAGGCTTATAACTTGTTAAACTAATACTAAAGTACTAGTAAAGGTCTCAGGGAATAGTATAACTATTAACTATAGAAGAATAAGGAATTTAAAGTAGTATCTGAAAATAGTACTAGTATTAGTAGAAATGGTGATAATGATAGGAAGTTCGGATTCTATAGAAGTAGGGAACTTCGCTGTCTATATAACTAAAATAGAATTTATCTTTAGAAAAGTTAACCTCATATTATATAGAATATTCAAGGCTCCGGGACACACGGGCTACTGAACCTTAAATATCAAATATTCTAATATTAAAGTTTAACTAATTTAGAGTATAATTAATATAGGTTATAAAACCTAAACTCTATAAACTAGTTTTCTAGAATAAATAGAAAATATAGGGTTATAAGAGTACTAGAGACTACTCAAGCCCTTTAATACTTTTTATATAGAGAGATAGAATATAGAGTTAATATAGACTTTAGCTATAACTCTAAATAGAGTAATAAGCTTAGCTATAACTCTAACAGTTTTTACTAATTCTAAACTCTTTTTAATTTTAGTAAATGTTTAATAAGTATCTCCTAAAAATAACTTAATACATTATAACTTATTAATGAAGATTAGTAATATATTATAGTACTCTACTTCTCTTTTTATATAGTCTAGGTATCTAAATAATCTATCTATTAGATTAATAATTCTAAATTAATATTCTAGATTAAAATTAAATATTAAAAACTTATAAATCTAGTAGATAAATCTTCCCCGAAGATTCTATATTAGTACTATTATAATACCTTTTAAAACCTGATAATTTATTAAAACTATAAATTTCTTTAAAAGTCCTATTAAATGATATTCCTCATGATTAAAACTCTTAATAATAATTAATAATTCTTATTAACCTATTCCTTTTTCTACTCTATTTTACTAAGCTTTTTCAAATAATAAGTAACTAGTAACTACGACCTTTTTACCTTTTATAATAAAAAGCCTAAACTTACTTACTATATTATATCTATCTTTATTTTAATCTTTCTAATAAAAGTTGAATACTAGAATATGATTACTAAGTAAAAAGTGTCTAATAATACTAAAAACATAGATTTCATATCTTCTAACTATAAAGAAATTTTTTTCTCTGTCTTTCCTTTAAAGAATACTGTAAATAATACTATTACTCCTAAGTAATTAATAATAAATTTATAATAAACATTATAGAAACCTCAAAATACTTAAAAGTCTTTGAATATTACTAGTACTTTCTATTCAATAATAATCTAGACCTTTATTGAGTCTATCTTAATACTTTCCTAAATAATTATATACCTTAGAAAACATATCTGTTTTATATGGAATTTATATTTAGGAAACTTAGTAAAGAAATATATTTTATAGAACCTAGTAAATATTTATAATAGTACTTTAATATAGTCTTTTCTAGTGCCTATTATATATACTATAATATTATCTATATATAGTATATAGTATATATTAACTAAGCTAGTAAATAAATAGTTTATATATTTTTAAGAAATTATCAATATATTAGTAAAACTAAATAATATTACTATATACTTATAATAACTATACTATATCCTACATACTATCTCCTAGTAACTTTCCAGCTTAATCCTAATATAATAATAAATATCTTTAAAATCAATCTTTTAAATCTATATTACTCCCCGAAATCTATCTGGGAACTTACTAATAAAAGATAATAAATATTAATTCTTCACTATAACTTTATTATAACTTCTTTAACAAATATATAAAAATATAAAATTATCTTTTTTTAAAATAAAAAAGTTTAATATATTTAATTTCCTTATAAATAACTATATATATCTATTTATTGAATCTTTGATAATATATACTTTTTGTTCCTCTAATTGCTACTTATTTAGTAAATATATAAACCTATAAAGTAATTTCTTATTTAGCTCTAAGTTAATAATATACTTAGTATCCTTAAAAGCTTAGACTGACTTTATTTTAATTCTGTCAAATATTTCTTATTTATTTCTTAATTCCCTAGAAATATCTATAATTATAATAACTTTATCTATTTCTCTAACAACCTCTTTATAAACCTTAAAATTATTATTTATACTACTAATATATAGTATATAGATAATCCTGTTATTCTTAATAATCTTTTAAATTAATACTTCTAGTTTAGTAATAAATATCTACTTATAATACTAAACATTTATTTAGATATCAATAATAATATTCTTTTAACTTATAAAACACTATCCTAATAGAGAATCTATATATTTCTCTAGTTAATAAATACCAGTAAACAATTGATATAATTTCTATAGGTAATTATTTAAATTTAGAAGAAGATATATTAACTAGTAGTATTTCTTTAGTTTTAATACTAAACTATTAGATTTCTCTAAAATAAATATAGTTATTTTAGTTAGGACTAGTTTTAGTAATACTACTAGCTATTTACTAATAAGATTTATTTATAAATATTAATCTATATCTACTACTACATCTCCCTTTTAAATACCCTAGAGAAAAATGATTAAACCCTTAATTATCTTCTTTATAAAAATTAACTTCTTAACTAGTATTAAAACCTTTAATTCTATTTCTATATTTATTTATTTTCCTAGATTTTCTTAATTTAAAAACTAATATTAATAGCCTAGACTAAAGTATAAAAGCCTATAGTATTTTCCTTTTAGCTAGCTATTAGTACTAAATCTATACTTACTTTAAATTTATAATTTATAGTTTTATATTTTATTTAACTATATAAGGAGTAAACTTCTATAATATATAGTATAACTAATATATATATATATTTCTAGTTTAGGATAAGTATTGTATTACTTACCTTACTAGTATCTTATTACTATCTATCTAATTCTAGTAGAACTAATAGATTTATTTAATTTGTTATTTTTCAAAGTAGTAATAGCTAGAATAGTTATAAACCTATATAATTTCGCTTATACCCCCTACTTTATATTAGTTTACTAGTATAATACTATTAGAATTCCTATAATTCTTTAGTTTTTATTATAATATCTTTAGACTTTAAGATAAAGATATTAAGTTTCTCTATCTCTTTTGTTAAGCAAAAATATAGATAGTAGAAATAAATAAAAGTTTACATTTTACTCTAATTAAATCTAGGTATATTTCAATTCTAATATAATACTAATTACTTAGTATAATATTATATAAGTAACTAATACACGCCCTATTATCTTTCTTTGAGCTTTTACTTATATAACTTTTACTATATCTCTAATTTAATATACTATTAGCAAATAAATATAATATAATTTTATTCTAAATAAATTTATCTTCTAAATTAACTTTATAATTTCTCTATTCTATTTAAAACTACATACTAGTTTTATGAATATTTACTAGATCTATTAATTAATTGTACTATTGAATTAGATATAGTAACTATCTTTAATAGTAATAATTTAGTTATTAATTTATTTAACTATCGATTTATCCCCTATTATTCTATAATTATATAAAAATAGCTTTTCCTAATCTTCAAATAGTTTAAGTACTACTAATTACTTAGCTTATTATTAGATAAAAGCTATAATCCGCTCCTTATAAACTTCTTATTATTTTTATCTCTATTCTTAATATATCACTATCTAGAATTATATAGCTTGAAATATTTTACTTATAATACTTACTAGGTCTAGTCTAGATAAAAATAGTAATTATAATAATACTCGGGATTACTTATTAAATCTAAGTATTAATTCTTAGAGACCTAGTAATTATTTAACCTTTAGGAATATAATAGAAATCGCTTTATTCTTTTTTCTCAAATTAAGAAATAAGTATTCCCTCCTTTAAGATATATCTTATAGAATATCTTCTAATAAACATCTTTTCTTGATTTTCTTAATATACTATTAACGAAAACTTATATTAATACTAAACCTTAGATTATCTTAAGTAATATATAAGAAATATCTCTTTTTAAGGTTATTTTCCCCTAAAATAATTATTTTACTATTATTATTACTTTATTTATTTAATTCTTAGTAATAATATAGTATAATAGTAGTAGTCTCGCTATATACCTCTACTTAGTAAAGTTTTAATTATTAAAATTCATCAAAGTTTGTTTTAAGTATATACTTATAAAGTAGCTATTTTCTGTGATATTAGTTACTACTTAATATCTTTACTTATACTAATTACTTAATAAATAAAATAAAAGTAATAGAATTATAAGAGTATAGTTAAAAGCCTCGACTAGGAAAAGTTTAGATATATAAGTTAAATCTATATTATTATATAGATTATTACTTGAAAGATCTAAGTTGTGATCTTTCTACTAAAAACTCTTCTAATACCTAGCTAGCTAGTTATTAGGTATACTACGTAATCTATTTATCATATCCCCACTTTTCACTTTAGATATAAACTCTTCAAGTTATTCATAAAACTATTGAAATACTACTAAAGTATCTTTCGTAGCTAACTTCTAATTACTAGTTATAGTAGTTAGTAGGGGAATAAGAAAACTAAAGTTATATTTTAGGAAGTAATATATCTACTAATAATTATAGTAGAAAACAAGCTATCAGTACTTCCTTTTTTTATTTATATAATAAAAGTATATATAATATATAATTATCCTTACTAGATAAACTAATACTAATTGGTAATTAGTTTATCTATTACTACTATACTATAAACTAGTAAGAATCTCTATATTAGAAACATAATTATAAATCTTTCATTCAAAGTTTATATAAAATCAAAAGTTATAAATATTAATTCAGATATTTTAGAAATATTTCTCTTTACTTGTATTTATTACTAGGGGTTTCTGAATTATATATTTTTTTCTATTAAAGTTATTATTAAAGAGTTAATTATATACTTTTAAAATAGTCTAGCTAAAACTATTCTATAAGATACTAAGGAAATAAACTTAAATAATATCTTTTAGTACTAAATAGAAAGTATTTGGTAAATATTACAGCTTTTTTAGAACATTACTGGACTTTTATAATATATAGAATTTATAGTATCTTATATGTTCTATATTTAAAAGACTTGTATGATATTTTAAAACTCTTATTCCCTCTTAAAAACTTTCTCTTTTTTAGAAACCTTTTACTTTGTAACTAATATATCTAAATTAAACTTTAACTTCAACTTCAGATTAAGCTTTATTATAATAATAATTTAAATAACCTTAAACAGTAAGTAAATAAACCTAGACAAACGTAAACTACATAGTAATATAGATTTCTTTAGAAAGCTCTTTAAAATTAACTATAATAGTATTATAGAAATAAATACTAAAAATACTACTATTTATATAGTATTCTATATCTATTAATATAATTTCCTAAGTATGTATAGCTATAAGTTTCTTAATTATTTTAAAAAAGATTCTGATACATAGTTTATAGAAATATAGTAATTTGTTAATGTATATATTTTCTACTACGTTTAAGAATACTTTATTAAGTAAGGAATTAAAATTAATATAAAAAGGGTAAGTCTATAGTATATTATACTAATTTACTTACTATCAAGCTTTTACATATTAGATTCTTGTAGAATTTAATAATCTAAAGGAATATATTTTAAATTCTAAGATTAATTTTAAATATTACCCCAAATAGATTAATAACTTTTTTACAATTAATAAAAGGTTTTAGTTCTTTTTCTATATGACTAGACTTAAGGCTAAAGAAATAATATATATAGCTAAAGTTTAGCTAATATCTAAAAACTTCATATAAGATACCTAATTTCTCCTATTAGCTATATAAAATATTCAAATTTTATTACTACTAATAGAATTACTAATATTTAAGTTATATAGTATAGAGTTCTTTTACGAGTAGGATATATACTAAGATAATAATAATATATAATACCTTTAGTAATCTAAATATCTTTTATATTTCTCCCCTATTCCTCTATTCAAACGGTTATCTATTAAATATACTATAAGGTTTCTTAAATTTATATAATAAGAATATCAAATATAGTAGAAATTTCTATAATATTCCTAAGACTAAAACTTATATTCTTTATAATGATTATTTCAAACTTAGTATCTTATACTATATATAAGTAAAATCTTTCTCTATTACACTAAAAGATTAAATCTTTAATTTCTATTTTAAATATTTTATATACTTTAGCTAAGACCTCTGATTTGATGAAATAGTTATATATATTTAAAAGTATTTTGAAAATAATAATACCATTTACCAGATTTATGTTTCTAATTAGTAAAATACTCTTCTTAAAGGTATATTAACTAAGAAATTTAATTAGAATAAAAAAGAAATATTTAAGATATTTATTATAAAATCTATATATTTCTAGACAATATTTGAAGCTAACTAGTATACTAATAAAGCTATCTATAACTAGTCCATAAGTATATATTATAGTATATCAGAATACTAGTTAGTATTTTTTAGTTTGATAATAATTTCCTAGAATCGCTATAACTAGTTATATTTGGTTATAAGTAATATTGAAGTATTCTAAAGAACAGTACTAATTCAGCTAAGTAAATTAGATTTGATAATAGCATTACTAATACGTTGAGAAATTTATAATTATTATATTAGATTTCTGCTACCAATCTTGAAATGATACTAGTTCCTAATTTGATTAACTAATTTAATTTACTCACTATTACTAGTTTTAGTAACATATTAAGAAATAAATTAGAAATTGAGGTATTTTATCTAATTATTATATATATAAGAGAGTATAAACCTATTTCCTAGGTAATCTCAAGTAGAATAATCAGTATTCTTTAGAATAGTTTTTAGTTCCTAGGTAATAGTATAATTACTAAGTATTTTATAGATCTATATAATAATATTATCTAGAAAAATAACCATTTTCAACTAGTTCCCCTCATTTCTCGTATAAATATATTATATATATTTTACAAGATTATTTAAAGTCCCGCTTAACGTAGTAGTTTAACTTCTAGCTAGCTCTCACTATTATAGTAAGAGTACTAGGTTTGAATCCTATAGCAAGTAAGTATAACTAGTAGCTATATACTCTCTAATTATATAAACTATATATAGTAATTACTACTAGCTACTAATACTTACTAATTACTATTAATAGTTAGTAACTATTAATACTAGTAGCTAGCGACTACTAATATTAATAGCTAATAGTTATTAATAGCTAGTGATAATTCTAATAGCTAGCTAGTATTAGTATTACGTAACTATAATTTTTAAAGAGTAACTACGACGGATAAGCCTATACTTTCCCTATTTATTACTTATTATATTAACTAATTATATCTTACTACTTAAGGTTTTCTCTGTATAATAGTTCCTCAGAACTAGTAGTATCTGGTTGTTATACGTAATTAGGAAGCCAAATCTAGTATATATTCTATCCAACTAAATATAGCTAAATTTACTATATAAAGCTCTATTTTAAGTAATTTAAGTAAAGCGAAGCTTATAGAGTTAGTACTACAGCTAAGGTTTATTCTAGCGAAAACTCTACTACTTAAGTATATTATTCCTAATATATTTCTCTAGCTTTAAAAGCTTTACTTATAAGCTAGCTTTTTAAATAATACTATTAATATTCTATTTATATCCTATAAGAAGTATTCTAAATAACCCTATTATTTTGATTAAACCTCTATTCCTATAATAGGAAAAGTAAAAGTATTTTTAAGTTATTTAAATACTTTTTATTTACTAGGAAATACTTTAAGTATAGTATTTCTAGTACTCCTAATATCTCGAAATTCCTCTTCTTTTTATAATTTTAAATAATTTAACTAGTCTATTATATTAATCTAAATAATAAAAATACTAAACTAGTAACTTTAGAGATATTTCGTAAAACTATTAGTTATAAAATCTCCTAAAAGTATATATTTAATCTTAAAATGTTTTTACTAAGTTTTTTATTATAACTAGTAGTTATAGATATCTATATATTATAATATTATATATAATTAAACTATTTTAGTTATTATAAAATGTATTATTTACTAGTTATTATACTAGATTTAGATAGCTAGGTAAAGCTTATATACTTTACCTTTACTAAATATATTTATCGCGAAGTCTATTTAAAATATAATAATAAAATAACTAGTAAAAATAGCTTCTTAAATAATTTAAAATAGTATTAAAAGTTTTATTTTAGTTATTAAAGTAATAATAGTATCTTATTTATTAACTTATTATATTATTCAGCTTCTAAAGAGACGTATAATATATACTTAAAAGTTGTTTTAATTATTACTATTATCCGTAAAACTAGTATTTATAGTAAGAATAAAGCTATTAAATAGATTACTAGCCTTATAATTAAACTAGAAATAGAAATTCTTTATTTTACTAAAATATCATATTATTTCTTTAGCTTTATTATAGTAGTTGTCTAAAAGATTTTAATTAAAACGTAATAATTAGCTTACTATATAAGTAATATCTAGTCTTATTATAGATATAGTATGATTAATAAAGCTAACGTCTTATTAATAATACTTAATTTCTATATAAAAGGTTTAATTGTATTATAGAAAAAGTTTATCAAATTTTAGTAGGATTTCAAATTATTGAATATATTATGAATAGTTTATAAAATACTTAGCAAGCTTTTTAATATATATTACTTATAACAACTATAGCTATTATACTACTTAATCTCGAATAACCTTGATACTAAAAAACTACTATAAATCTTTACTTTCTTTAAAGTAATACTTCTTTTAGAAGTTTATTAATAATGAAAGTATTTTGAACTTATTTTCTAAAAACAAAGAAATATATAATTATTAATATAGAGGAAAAAAATAATTAATTTATAAACTAGTAGTAAAACTTTCCTATGATAGATTTAAAACTAAGGTATGTTAACTTATTTCTAAATAGTATTACTAGAAGAGGGGAGATTTCTAAAAGCTATATAGTATTTTATTTAAATAATGAATCTTATTTTATATTTAATAACCTAGTAATATCTCTATATAGATAACTTTCTTAAATACTATATATATAAATATCTTAACTATATTATAGTGAAGTAACTCAAGATTAAAATAGTTAGTAATTACTATAAAGGTTTAAAATAATATATTTACTAGAAATACGATATAGGTCTCGTCGTTATCTCATAGCTTTTAATTTCTATAAATAACTAAGTAAATTTTAATTCTTAAGAAATACCTATATTTATCAAGCTTATAGGTATAAACCTAGTAGTATTTTAAGATCTTTAAATTTCTTATAAGAGTTTTACTAATCTTATCCTAAAAATACAATTCGATATAATTCCTAAGATAAGCTTATTTAGCTAGTACTATAACTTTAATATATAAATAAATAAATATTACTAAGTAAAATATAAGTAATAGTAATAGCTTTTATTATAAGACTCCTAGAATAAAAACTTCTACTTTTTTATGCTTTAAATACTCTTTAATATCTAATTCGCTTTATAGTTAAATTTATCATTCAAAGTTCTAATATTTATATCTTAGAATTCTGAAAAAGATTTAATTTCTAGAACTCTTTCTAATGAACTATTTATATAACTCTATAGCTATAAATAGGAATATTTTAGAAAATCTCGAAATAACTAAAAAGTACTAACTAAAAAAGTAGTTTTAAATAAAGATCTCTTAGTAATTCTAGTATTATATCTTATCTATTCTTTATATTTAATTTTCTCTAGTAATACTCAAATTCTTTACTCCTTTATAAATTTATTTATATAAATAAAACTATAGAGAAATATAATAAGTAACTCTAGAAAAGTTATTAATATGACTTTTATAGTTTTAAATATCTTATAAAACTCAGGAATAGCTATTATATAGATACAAAACCGTAAACTATTATAGTTACTTCTTATTATATAATTACTTTATTAAACCTTTTATTTACGCTTAAATAAATAACTAAATTAACTTTTCATAGCTTTATTATGATTATTTACTCTTGTAACTATTAAGTAACTTTATTAGAGTTAAACTATTTGAAATTATCTTGTAGAGAAGCTAAATCTCTATCAAGAAAAGTGTTTTATTAAAAGAGATATTATAAGTTATAATAACCTTATTTTAGAAGAAGTTCTATATTTAATACTAGTTAGTTAAAGTATAGCTAACTAAAAAGCTAATAAAAGTATATTCCTCGAGGTAAACTAGTTAGTTATATTTTAACTTTATATCTATAGTTAGAATGAAATATTTATAATTATAAGTATAAAAGTAAGCTAAACCTAATCTTATAATATTATTATTTTTAAATAGTTTTATAAAGTTTCTTATATAGTATTTACTAACCTAAAAAGTATATTAGTGTTTTATTATAAAGAAATACTATAATATATAGGGCTTTAAGCTAGAGATAATAGGGTAATTTACTACTATATTTTATAGTTCTTATATAAGCTTTAATAATTATTCTAATATATTTAGTATTTCTATTTTAGTTCTAGGTATATAGAATAAATAGTTTAAAATATATACTTCGGGAAAAAAAGTCTAACTTTAATTTCTTATATTTAGAAACTTTATTATTATACTCAAAAACCTTAATATGAATACTATACTAGTACTTAAAAATATAATAAAACTCTTAAATATTTTTATTATTATAGTTTTAGTAAAGTTAACAAAATAAATATCCTAAGAATAATTAGTAGCTTAATCTATAAATATTAAAGTAGAGGTATAGCTACTATAGCTTTAGTAATAGGGGTAAAAGTTAAAAATCATATATTTTAGGGGTAGTATATAAAGTATTCTTATACTCTATATAGTAAATCCTTTATTTAGGTCTACTAATACTATATATTTTATATACTTTCTAAGTAAACTAGTAACTATTATACTTCAAATAGCTATTAATAATCCGAATACTTTATATAATAGAAATAAGGTAATTTAGAAGCTTTTTACTAGGATATTTTAAATACTAATACTAGAGTTATTTATTATTTGTTAGGGGCTTTTAAATAGTATTTATAATATACTACTAGAATTAGTAATATCTAGGAGAAAGCTTATATTATACTAATTGTATAGCTAAGAAAATTAATCTCTCGTGAAATATATAATATTTAAAGACTTATTAGTTATATTAAATATTAGTAGTTATAACTTTAGAGCAGTTATTCTTCTATAGTTTAGATAAGTAGTTCAGCCTTGTATCTTACTAGTAATTTCATTCTTATAATTACTAAAAAAGATAAGGTTTATTACTAGAATAGTATAGAAAGTAATATTATACAAATATAATTAGGTTTTTTAATATTTTATAATCTAAATAAATATTTTAGTATTTCTATAGCTTTTAATTGATATAAACCTTATACTATACTAAATATAGCTTTTTACTAAAGTTCTTTGAAGTATTATAAAGTATTCTTTATTTTAGAAGATATAAATTAAAATACCTAAATCAAGGATAAAAAAGTCTTAGAAGGGTTATTACTAAAGTCTCTCTTTATAGTATATTTATTATATAGTATTATAGTTAATTTAGCTAGAAAGCTAGTTATATAATTATTATTATCTAAAGCTTTAAACTTTTCTTGAGAAATTTAAGTTTAAGGTAAATAACTACGTAATTTTCTTTTTAGTTAAAATGTTTAGTATTTAGTTTTTATAAGTTAACTAAAAGTATATATAGTAATAGTATACTAAAAGTAGTTAAGGCTATACTTTAGAAAATATAAGGGTTTATTAGAGCTTTAGAAAAATCTCTTACTACTTTAACTATTTAAAATCGTAATAAAAGGTCCTATTAAGATATTAAAAATATTATAACTTATTTTACTATATTAGAGAGACTTTAAGAAATATTAAATAACTTCTATAATAGCTAAGATAACTTTATTTAAGGGTATTAGGTCTAAATAGCTATAGATTATAGACATATAACTTTATATATAAGTTTTAATGAATAAATAAATTAGTAAAACTATAAAGTCATAAACGTATAATATTCTAGTAATAAATAAACTATAGTTAACTACTCGAGTTTTATATGTAATATCTTATTACTTCTAAAACTAAATTTTAATTATTACTTTCATAGTAAAATACTTAAGTTTTAAAGACTAGAGTATTTTATAATATACTATAATAATATCTTAGAAATATAGATTATTTATAATACTAAAGTAATTATAGAAGTTTATAGCTTATACTATTATATCTTATTTTATATAGTAGTACTAGTATTATAATACTTTGGTTTATATATTCAAAAATCTAACTTATTACGTAAGCTCAATTTAAATACTTATATTTGTAATCTTAAGCTTTTAAAGTATAGAGATTATAGAAAGTTATATAAGCTTTTAAGTTTTTCTCTATAGAACCTACAATATTCTTTATATAAACCTTTTTAATAGTATTAACTAGAAATTATTAATTTTCTTTATAGTTAATTTTTCTAGGGGTAGAGTTTTTAAAAATACCTAATTTAGGTATTTTATAAATATAAGAATATATATAGTACTAAGGCTACTATAACTATTTAACTCTAGTAGCTTTTATAAAATATGACTGTTCTATTTAAGTATATTTAGATATTTTATTCTAGTTAAAAGAAAATATACTTTTTAATAACTTATTTTCAAACTATATACTATATTATTTAATTATTATAGTTATAAATTTAGCTATATTTAATTATCTCTAAACTACTTATAATTAAGAAATATAAAAGAAATCCTTTTTAATCTATCTTATTAGTTCTTTAATTTACTATTTAAAAATTATATACTTAATTACTAATAGCTTTGATATAATAGTTAAGCTATCTAATAGTTCTAATTTTAACTATCAATATATTATACTTTATTTCTATATAACTAGTTAAGATATATAGTAATATATTAATCTAGATACTAAACCTGTCTTTAATATCTCGAAAATATTTAAACTACTCAAATTTAATAAATAGCTTAAATAAGAAAATACTACTTAAGGAAAACTAAAAATATTATCCCCTATATACCTATTACTCTAGGGGGTTTTAATTATTATTNTAGTTATATTTAATTATCTCTAAACTACTTATAATTAATAAATATAAAAGAAATCTTTTTTAATCTATCTTATCTATTCTTTAACTTATTACTTGAAAATAGTATATTTAATTACTAGTAGCCTCGATATAATAATTAAGCTATCTAATAACTCTAACTTTAACTATTAATATATTACGCTTTACTTCTATATAACTAGCTAAGATATATAGTAATATATTAATCTAGATACTAAACCTGTTTTTAATATCTCGAAAATATTTAAACTACTCAAATTTAATAAATAGCTTAAATGAGAAAATACTTCTTAAGAAGAAACTAAAAGTATTATCCCTTATATATTTATTACTCTAAGGGTTTTTAACTATTACTTAGTAGATTTTAAGTTTTAAGTAATTTGAGAATCTAATTATAAAGAAACTAAGAAATATTATAACTTAATT